>PVHY01003023.1:0-115072 GCA_004024945.1 Uropsilus gracilis
ACAGGTTGTGTTTTAGTTTTTTCCCCGAGGAGCTTTGTGGTATCAATTCCTATATAGACATTGGATCCATTTTGAATTAATTTGTATGTACTGAGTTAAGTATGGGTCTTGTTTCTGCATGTTTTTTTAATTAAATAATTAATTTATATATGAATTTCACATCTTTGTGATCTCCAGGGTTCACCCCCCCAACTGTTCCCACCCTGTCCCGCCTCCCCCACCCCATGCTGTGTACTTTAATTTGGTTGTTAGCTTGTTTTGACTTTTCCTCATGACTTTTTGTTTATCTTTCCCATGTCCCATATAATAGTAAAACCATTTGGTTTCTGTCTTTTTCTTTTTGACTTGTTTCTACTAATATGATTTCTTCTAACTCCATCCATGTTATAAAATCACCCAATTTGCCATTTTTAATTGATGAGTAATATTCCATTGCATATACATACCGCATCTTTTTTCATCTGCATTTTTTTTCACATGTCATGATCTGTGATGCCCAGTACCATTTATTAAAGAGGCTATCTTTACTCTATTAGATGACTATACCTCTATTATTGAAGATTAACTAACCATGTTTCTGTGGATTTATTTGCTATTTGTGTGCTTTCTACTATAGTCTATAGATAGGAGTTTCTGTTTTTGTTCCAGCACCAAACTAATTTGATTATTCTTACTATGTAATATAATTTGAAATCAGGAAGTGTGATAGATGCATTTTTCTTCCTTTCTCTCAGAGTTGTTTGAGCTTGTTGAGATTTTTTATAGTTCCATATAAATGGGATAATTATTCAATTTCCTTGAAAATGGTCATTCCATTTTGATAGGAATTGCACCAAGTCTGTAAATTGCTTTAGATAATGTAGCTACTTTAATGATGTTAATACAATAATCCAATTCATGAGGATGAGATAGCTTTCCATTTATTTGTATCTTCTAAAATTTTCACTCATAGATTTTTATAGTTTTCAATATATAGGTCATTTACAGTCTTTATTAAGCTTACTAATAAATCAAAGTATTCATTGTCTTTGGCACTATTTTAGGTGCAATCATATTCTTTATTTCTCTCTCTTCTCCTATATTACTTGCCATTAAAACTAACACTCATTTTTGTACATTGAGTCTGTATTCTGCCAATTTACTATATTCATGTGTTATTCTGTTATTGTTTTGAATCTTTTGGTTTCTGTACAAATATTAAAATATTACCTGAAAATAGTGACAGCTTTATTTCATTTTCAAGTTTGATTCCTTTTATGACTTTTTTTTTTGCCCTAATCATTTCAACTATTCAACTATGTTAAATAATAGTGGTGATAATTAACTTCCTTTTCTTATTCCTGATTTTAGTGGGAATATTAGTTTTCTAATATTTTCAATTTTCCATCCTTGACTATAATGTTCATTGTGGATTTTTTCTAATGTTTGGAGACATTCCTTTACTCTCATTTTATTGTGTTTTTATTTATGATAAAGAGAAATAGAATCTTGTAGCATTTGGGGGGAACATCTATTGCAATGATCATGCACTTTTTAACTTCTAATTTTTTTTTTTGATCTGTTGAATGTCATTCACTGGTCTATGTATTTTGGATCAGCCTTGCATCCATTGAATGAAAAGATTTTAGCAGATGATTTTTTGTGACACATTGCTGTATTCAGTTTGCTAGGATTTCCTTGAGGATTTTTCATTTATGTTCATCAGAGACATTATATATTTTTCTTTCCATTTGCATTTATTCTTGATTTTTGTATCAGGGTAATGTTGGGCTCTGGATGTGTTGAGGAGATTCCTCCCTTCCTCTTTAAATTTTTAATATTTTCTGTAGAATAGATAATAGATATTTAAAGGTTTGATAGAATTCACTGGAGAATGCATCTTGTATGAACTTTTGTTCTTAGGGAGAGTTTTTATTATTTTTTCAGTTTCATTGCTTGTTATTAAACTGTTTAAACTTTCTATTTCATTCTTCTTCAACCTTGGGTGTTTATATGAGTCTAAAATGTGTCCATATTGTCCATTTCTTCTTAGTTGTCCAGTGTGTTTACAAAAAAACTTTTGCAATAGGTTTGTATGAGCCTATGTCTTTTCATGTCAGTGGTATGCCTTACTCGCTTTTATTGTGTACGCATGCACATGTACACATGCATGTTGCAGGGTGTTGGGGTAATTTAGTTTTTTTTCTCTACTGAATTCTTCTCTACTGAATTTTTTCTACTGAATTGGGGTAATTTAGTTTTTTTTCTCTACTAAATTTACTTTTGCATTAGATTGGGGAAAGAAAGGAGTATGGGACTTTAATACTTGACCTCAATTTAAAATGTGGGTCATCTCTAGCACCTTTTCTTTCATTCCTCAAGCATGCTGTAGCCTGTGGTTAAGTTGTTTTAACTTCCCATTTGACCTCCCTGCTGCTCCTTTCTGATGTGGCTCATGGTATAAATCTTGAGTTTCCCAGTGGGGGAACTAATTCTGGACAATAAGGTTCACACTGCAGGACTCTGGTGCACTGCTTTAGATATGGGTAGGTGGGCATGTGCATTCTTATCACCAAGTCCACTAACAGTAGCCATCACTACCAATCTTTAGCCCTGCTACTGCTTCTTCAGAGCTACAATATCTGTGCACCATGATTTTTTTGTTTTGTTTTGTTTTTTTTTTTTTTTTGATTTGTTTTGTTTTTATTACCAACAGGATTCACGAGATACCACACAAGTCCTCTTGTCTGCTATTGGGCTTTTACAGAGCCAAGTCTGGCTCAGCCTGATGTTTCTTTGATCTCCTCAGAGAGGAGGTTAGAGTGGGATTCTCTACAACAGCCGAAGGGTTATCAATTTCTCCTGTCGGTGCCCACAGAGTTCCCATCAGCACTGGTTGGGTTTGCACCTACCAAGTATCAGCAGAGTATTTTCAGGAAATTTTACAATTCTTCACATTCTCCTATCATGGTTAAGATTGTTAAACCCCAGCACACACAGCTGACTGTGATATCTGTTTTGCTAGTTACTCTTCCTTTACTTCTTTCTGTTCTTTCCCTTCAAACTTAGTTTGATAAATCAGTGGGAAGTCCGGGGGTTCTATAGACAGGACAGAGCATCCAGATCTTCCTTATGAGCAAGTATATTTTTGCAGTTGTTTTTAAGGGTGAATGTGATCTCAACCCTTCTATTTTGCCATGTTCAGTGAAAACTGGTGCTTTGAATAATATAACATGATAAATCTGGAAATAAAATTATTTTCTATCTTTACATTGTGCTGCTGATATTTGTTATTCTGTGGTAATTGTTAGCTTAATAAAATCTATACCCTGCAATTAATATACTACTGTATTTGTCAGCTGTACTCTTCGAATTCTCAGTTAATTTAGCTTGTGGTAAGCTACTGGCATGACAGTAATACAATAAATATCTAGAATGGTCAGGAAGGGGAGGTGGTGGATGAGCTCCAGTGAATACAAAGATGTGAAAAAGATATATAAATAATTTAAAAAATAATAAATACCTGAAACTTTTAAGAAAAAACAAGCAGAGCCATAATAAGGAAAAGAAAAACATAGTCTTCCAGTGTATGCAGATTGAATGTCTGTCCTGTCACATGTACATTGTAATCTATTTAAATTTCTACCTAAGCTTCCTTATTGTTGAACTAACACTATAGATTAACTTGACATTGACACTTAGTCCATTACCAAGTATGATGTGTGCCCTAATCATGTAAATAATTTTCCATATACTTCAATATATGATGTAATATTTTGATGCTCTATTGCTCCAAATTAGCTCTCTCACAACCCCCAACAATTTTTTGTCATGTCTATTCTTTATTTTAAGTCCCAAGCAGCAATGATTTGTTTATTTTGTTGTTAATGTTGTCAAACAGTATTTTCGACATGTTTACATGTCGAGAAAATTCAAATTAGGTTAGCTAAAGATAAGTGTCTTGAATCAGTCAATCAGAGAATCCCTAGACAGGTCAAAATGGAAAAAGACAATTATCTATAAAGAAAGTCTGTTCTGATGCCCTATAGCTACTCTGGGAACACAGAATGTTATCCACAGTCATCACCAAGACAAGCAAGTGTAGGTAAAAGAACATTAACTTAAAATGCACAACATCTTCCTTCTATGTTTGTTATATTTTTCTCAACTAAATGTTTTGTAAATGTTTTACTGTTTTTAGAAATCTGACAAAGTTCATTTGAACATTTTTTGTTTGCTTATTTTCCCCAATGTTTGTATAGATTGGTAGATTCTAAGAGCTCCCTATTATGTCATTTTAATTAAGGAGACCTTGATCTAATGGACCTTTAAGTAAGTAAATAAGTGTGATGCTCACTTTTTAGATTATATTTTTAGTTATAAAACTATGGGTTCACACTTAAAGAGTTTTCCTGTAAATTCAGTAGTGTGTTGTCAGTTTTCTGTGTGACTGTGTAGATTATTACATTGTTTTCTCTCAAAATTTATAAATATAAATATATTAATTGTGATACAGGCTTCATTCCTAAAATCAGTTTTACTTGGTTTTTATATAGAGATGTTGTAATGTGTAATTTAATTAAGTTTATTTCTATTTTATTTGAAATATGTACATTGCTATCTGAACTGAGATTTTTAGAGTTGTCTGTATTTACAAATCTTACAAGGCTTAGTTATTTGCCTGTATCATAGAAAAAATTAAAAATTTCCCTTTTCCTTTTTATAGTCTGGAGAAACAAATAAACAGAAACCCTGTAACACATGACATATTTGCATATTTGTTCTCCTTGTTTTTAAATAATATTAAGTGCAATATTAGTGTGAAATAGTCAAATTAACTTTAAACATTAAAATATATTTTCTATTTATTTTTAACATTTTCAGAACAATAGAATAAATTTAAGCAAAATAAATCAGACATGTTATTGAGCCCTTAGTTTTAATGAAAGCTTACTCACCACCAATGTAAATTTCAAAATATTGTCAACACAATTTCTACCTATATTCATGATAGCCTACAATGCTTTCAGATGTTGTTAGTATGGAGAGATAATAAAAGTTAGCCTCTCACCCTCCAGGATGAAAATAGATTAAAAATATCAGGTGCATGTTCTCATTTGAACAAGATTCCCCTTAAACTCAAAGGTGTAAACATGAATGACAATCTCATTTATTTTCAATAGAACTGTTAATTAAGCAGTTCACACCTCTTTGGCAGTTTTTATTAGATCTTCATAGGATAGAATTCCTGAGATAGAGTTTCAGACAGTAACCATGAGGGTTTGTGCTTCTGTACACGCTTTCCAATTCTTGTTTCCCGTCATTTTGATATGGGTCTTTCACACAGAGCAAGGGAGAAGTAGGATGTTACCTCAGTGTTTTGATTTGGATTTCTCTAATAATAAATGATGAGTATTTTTATTATGTCTCTGTTGTCCATTTGTGTGTCTTTATTAGAAGTCTGTTTTTATATATATTCTGCTTACTAACTTTTCATTGCTCAGTTGTATAAATTCTTTGAATATCTTGTATATTATGCAATTGTTAGATGCATGATGCATAAACATACACATTTGGAGAAGAATCATGTATGTTGCTATAAGTTTAATTGTATTAAACCTTTGGAGTTATAGTCTTTACCTTTGATTTTCTTTTCCTACACATTGTATGAAACAAATGTCATAATGTTTTCCTGTTTCCTTCTATGTATTTAATTATTTTAATTCTTATATCCAAATCTTTGCTTCCTTGGATATTTTTTTCTTTTGAATGACTTGGAATACTGGTAAAGTTTCACTCATTTATATATGACTAATTTTTTCAGCAATATAAAAAATTACTTTTTTAAATCTGTTCTTGACTCATTGTCATATGATTATTTTCTTCACAATGGTGTGAAGAAATAACTACCCATATAATTATGGGTTTATTTCTTGGATCTACATTCAATCCTATTGTTCTGTGTGTATTTTCACTCCAAAGTAGCTCTGCTTGATTGCTGTTGCTTTGTAGAGTATTTTGAGTTCTTGAAGCAGAAACATAGTACTTAATTTTTCTCTGTTTTCCTTGTATTATTTGAGATCTTTTATGGTTCCAAATAAATTTCAGTGATGTTTGTTGTATTTTATTTCAACAAAGGTTTTCATTTTATAGCCATTTTCTATGTATACAATTTTGCTAGTTCTATATAGTGGGAGTTTTACTTCTTTCCCAGTTTAGTATCATTTTATATCCCTTATAATAACCTTGCTAGGACTTTCAAAACTATGTAGAATATTAATGGTGAAGGTGAACATCCTTGAGTGTACCTGATATAAAAAGAAAAACTTTAAAATTTTCATCATTCAGAGTGAGACTAGCTGTGGGTTTGTCAAATATGTCCTTCATTGTGCTGGAGAATGTTCTTTCTTTCCCCAAATTATTGCAAGATGAATGTTGAATCTTGCAAAAATGCTCTGTCTGTATCTATTATAAAATCATAATAGTTTCTATATTTATTTTTACTGATGTATGAGAAATATATTCATTGATTATCAGATGGTGAACTTGATAATCAAGGGAATAAATACAATTTGATTATGATATATGATCTTTTAAATGTATTTTTGGATTTAATGTACTGTAGATTTTATTGAACTTTAGTTTTTCATCTTTGTTTATCAGTATCATTAGACCATAGCTTTCTTTTTGTGTGTGATGTCTTTGTTGTATCAGGATAATGCTGGTCTTATAATTTTTACTTGGAAGTATTCCCTTAACCTCAATATTTGGAAAGTCTGAGCCAGTTAAGTTGTAATTCATCTTGGAAAAAGTTTTTAGAAATCTTTGGTAAAAAAAGATTGGTCCTAGATTTTTATTTTTGGACACTGTCCATTACTGTTTTAACTTCCTCTTGTAACTAGTATATTCAAATTTTCTCTTTATTCCTCAGTTATTCTCAAGAAATTTTATGTTTCTAAGAATTCATATATTCTCAATTTTCTAATTTGTTCACTTAAAGATGTTCATACTAATCTTATTAATCTCAGCACTTTTGTGATATTTTTGTAACTCCTCTTTAATCTGATTCTATTTGTTTAGAGATCTCTCTTTTGTATGTCAGTTAATCTGGTTACATATTTGTCTATTTTTTTTCATTTTTTCAAATAATCACTTATTGATTTAATAGACGTTTGCTACTCTACTCATGATTCCTTTTTCATTTTTTTCTGGTCTGATTTTTAATACCCCTTTCTTCTCTTGTATTTTTTGAGTTTGTTCTTCTTTTTCTATTTCTATAATATGTAATGTTAGATTATCAATTTGATCTTTCTTCTCTCTATATATAGTATTGACTTTTATGAACTTAACTTCTTAATAATGTTTTAGCTAAGTATCATCTTGTGTCTTTATTTTTATTTGTCATCAGGTATTTTTTACAATTCCTCTATTAATTCCATTGATGTTCATAGCATGCTGTTTATCATGTATGTCTCTGAGTTCTTTCTTGCTTGATCTTTTATGTTTTTTTCCAAGTGTGATACTCTTTTCCAAAAATTTACCTAATACAATTTCAAGTCTTGAATTTATTGACACTTTGTGACCAATATGTGCTATATCTTCAAAACTATCCATATACACATGAGTATGAATGTGTTCAGTATTTTGTGGGTGCAATTACCAAAGGTATCTATTAAACCCATCTAGTATAGTCCCATACTTTATTTCCTTATTGTTTTCTCTGTCTGGTTATCTACTGATGTTAATAGGGATGTTAAAATCACCCACTAGTATTGAGTTGCCCTCCATGTCAGTTTTTAGTGTTTGTTAGTAATTGGTAATTGCTATAGAATGTGTTTTTTCAGTATAAGTGTTATATCTTCTTGGTGAATTGAGACCTTATCCATTAAATAGTGACTAAACTTTGATCTTGCTATATTTTTATAGCTAGAAGTCTATTTTATCAGATATAAGTATGACTGTCCTTGCCTTTATAGGTCACCATTTGTTATAGGATTGCTTCTCAACCATTTACTTGAGGTATTGATAAACTTTGAGGATCATATAGGTCTTCTGATGATAACAGAACATTGCGTTTTGGTATCTGATTCAACTACTCACTCTGTACCCATTGATTGCTGATTGCATTCTACCAGCTTTATGGAAAATTTTGATTTGTGAGTATTTATTGCTTTCTGCTATTTATGTTTCTAGGTGGTTTTGCAGACTATATTAGTTTTTTCCTTGTGTTTCTCTTATATTTTTAGTTACCTTTTGTGTAGTGTTTGTATTCTGCTTTTTCCTTATTTTGTTAGGCTTCCTCTGGTTATTTTTTGTTATAAGTTTACTATATGGAGGACATGGGATTTTATTTTTATAACCTTTCTTAAATTGAAAGTATATTATTTTGAAATCTTTATGTGAATCCTCATTTTACCTTACCTATTTTTGTTTCTAGAAGTGTTCTTTCTTCTTGTTGGTTTTTGAGTTTTCTTCTTGTTTTATAAAAAGAAAATACTGCTCAATATTTTTTGCAGTTTTATTTTTTGGAAAAAATATATTTTATAATTTTTTTGTTTTCAAAATTAACATTTTTATTAAATCAAGTTAAAAAATTCACTGTTGAAAAGTCAACAAGGACTTTAACAAAACCAAAATATATCTTTTTTATACAATATATGCATATATTAGCAGCAAACTACTGAGATTTTCTTTCATGTTTTTAGTTATATTAAGGAAAGCATAAACAATGTATATTAGTATGGAATGTCAGCTAATCCACTCTTTCATCTTTTATCTGTGATTTGGGTCTTCTAGAACAAGTTATCTTATGATTTTCTTTAATGAACACTAAAAACAAACCCAGTTTTGACTAAAAAGTAGTGACATAGAATCTGCCTCATACTTCATAATCATGCATTATCTTTGAGAATAACAAGCACTATATAAACAAGTAATTGTGTGTGTGTTTGTGTGTAAACTCAATTCTCAAGGTATAGTAGCAGTCATCTAGAATGCTTAGGATTTGACTACTACTTTTTAAAACACTGGTGATATACAAATTTTAATCAAATCAGGTAAATATTTTAATCCCATATTGCCTGTCCATTTTGAAAATCTTAATAGAAATTTTGTATATAGTCTGATAAACTGCAAGTACACATTCATATACATAACTTTAGGTCTGAATGAATTTCAAAATTGAGGTGAAACCAAGTCCCATTTTTTATACATATATATCACCAACGAAAAATTTCTCATAAAAGTTTCATATTAGCTAGAAATACTGACTATTGAAAATTCTGAGGCCAAAGAGATATAATTCAGCTTACTATACTTTAGACTTACAAATCAGTCAGCCAAACAGAATCTGAAATTACCAACTCCTCACCAAAGATATTTTCCTCTTGATATTTCCTTCTAGTAGCAAAAAAGGAAATCACTTTATGAGCTTTCACTTTATAAAGCTAAAATTATTAAAGTAATCTAGTTTTCAAAAAATATTAAACATTATATAAATACAATTTTCTTATAGTTGAATTCTTTAGCTAGAATCTGTATCAAAAAAGTGTCCTTTGGATTGTTTTACTAGCACATCAAGTTTTATTCTGCAACTCTGACAAATGGCTCAGATTTGTTGGTTTTTAACAATCACATCTTTCAGAATTTGCTACTGAGTATTGTGTGTATACAAGTATCAATGGAAGGAATCGAACAAAATTTCAAAAGCAAATAAGGAAAAATTCAAAAGTATGTAATCTAAAAAAAGATAAAACTTAACAGGATTCCCTTTTCCTCCATTACATTAGTGAAATATCCTTTCAAGGTTTTTAAAGATGTCTTAACTCTCATTTCTTAACTTATGAGAATGAAGTTTTTTTAGATGGTTCACTTTTATTTTTCAATTTAAAACTAAAACAGACTGAATTACTTTTATAAATATACACATCAAGTTATTGAAATGGCGACTTCATGTAGTTTTTTCCTTAAAGATGGTACTTGTAGGTACAAAGATGCAGAGATGTGTGCAGTCTTCAGATGTTCACTTGAAAAGATTCTTCAACAGTAATTTGATACTGGGTTTCCTCATCTAGCTGAAGATTCACAAATTCTCCATAGTCAAAGTGATGTCTTTGATTTAGATGACTAACGAAATTTCTAGCAATTTGTCTAAGATCTCCCCAAGGAAGTGATACACAAATAGGACAGGTCACAGGAACTATCTGAAATAGGTGATTACTGTTACAATGATTCAGTAAACGCTGCCTGGAAAAATTTGATTCTTGACACAAGGAACACTTAAAGATGGGATGCCCAGAACTTGTATTCTCTTGGTAAGTTTCTGTGTTATCAGATGGGGATGTCTCACTCCTACTGAATCTTGAGAGATCCGAAAGTTTGGAATGATAGAGGAAACACCATATTCATCTTGAAACTTCTTACAAGATTTTAATGATGTCTCATGCGGTAGAATTTAATGTTTTGCACAGCATCTGCAGCTACCAGAAAATTTCCTCATGATATTTTCAAGGTCTAAGGCCTGTTCAGGACATGCTCTCTCTCTTCTAGTCACATTTCCACGACAGAGGGGACAATGTACTCCGCTTTCTGTCATTGCAGTCAGGAAACATTTTCTACAGAAAATGTGCTGACAGGCTGCGGTCCGCACAGGTGTTTTGAGCACCTCCTGACAGACGGGGCAGTAGAAATCATCTTCGATGTAGGACGTGGCCACGGAGAGCTCCTCGGTCATCGCGGGGACTGGGGTTCAAGGCGCTGGCTGCAGCGGCCGAGATGGCGGTGGCGGCCCGGGGCCCGACTCCCTACGCCAACCATATTTTATATTTTTTACAAAGTTCTTTAACTCTTCTACTGTTTCTTTCAGTTTTCAGTTTTAATCTGGATTAGCAGAGGAATTTTTGCTGAAGTATTTTGTTCCTTTCAGTATTTTTAATGTCTCATGGCAGTACTTTCTGGCCTGCATGATTTCTGCTAAGATATTTGCTGATATTCTTATAGTGCTTTACTTATATGTGACTATTTGCTATAATCTAGCTACTATTAGAAATCTTTATTTTTGTCACTTAAAATTATGTTTCTTGTTGTGCATTTGTTTGAGCTTATTTTGTTTGGAACTCTGAGCTTCTGATAGTGGATCTCTGTTTTCTTCTCCAGTTTGGGGAATTTTCTTCAAATAGGATGTATGCTTTTTTCTCTCTCCTGTTTCTTTTTATAACTATGATGATGTTAATATTGTTCCTTTTGATTCTATTCTATATGTCTCTTTGTTTTCAGTAGCTTATATTTTCCCCTTTCCCTGGTCTTTTTGAAGATATCTACTACTATTGTACATCCCATTTCACTGACATATTCCAAAATCATATAGTATCTTGGTACTGTGCTGCTCTGTTGTAACTGAAACACCAAGGAAAAATTTTGAAATCTATTTTAGCAACATCCACCTATCTCAACATCATCCTGTAAGGTAGAGTTGTCACTGCTCTACTTTGAGTCTTGAGTTTCAGTGATACTGATTGGTGATGAGACATCAACAAATATAACAACAAAAAACACAACATTGAAGGCTGACAGATTTTTTTCCCCCACAATTGCAATGCAAAACTATAACAAAATTTATGAGAATGAAATATGTTTAAGACATCCATACACATATTCATAGAAGATCAAGACAGAAAGAGGAGGCATAATAATTTTTCAAATCAATGAAATTAGAAAACATATAGGGGAAATATCCTTAGCATAACAAAATTAATGAAAGTATTAGAGGACTTTAGAGAACAAGTTACTAACACTGCTTACTGAAATTACGGTAAAAATGGATATACAAAATGAAAATAGAACAGGACAGAGGAAATATGACAAAGCTTCAGGTAGATATCACAGCAATGTAACACATATTTGGATTAAATATTTGGATTAAATTTGGATTAAATATTTGGATTAAATATTTAAATCTGTGGTCATATCACCCTGAAGGCACCTGATTTCATCTAAGCAGCTAAAAAACTCAGTCACTTTTGGTTCAGAAACAAAATTCAATATGTTGTCCTCTCAAGGAGATCCATCTGAACTCTAAAGACATACAAAATAAGAGGTTAGAAAGTAATCTTACAAAGAAATAATAACCAAAAAAAAAAAAAGGAAGGACATTCATAATTTTACAGATAAATCAATTTTTAACTAAATAGAGATTACCATTGATAATGGTTAAGAGAAGAATATAAAGAACAGATAACAGATAACCCTCCTCAGTGTACACAGAAAATAAAAGGTTCTTTGTCTCATGCCTTTTCATTAGTTTCCAGGTTCATTTTTTCTTTCTATTTTCTCATTAACCTAACTTTCCCAGTAGCATGTTATTTTGTATCCACATATTTGAGATTTGTCCTGCTTCCTTTCTATGCTTATTTTCTAATTTTGATGCCCTTGTCATCCTAAGTCTTGATTTGATTGATTTCAATCTTTTTGAATTTGAGTTTTTCATGACCCAACCTATGGTTTATCTTTAAGAAATATTCATTACTTGAAAAGAATGTGTACACAGCTCTTTTTAAATGAAATTTTTTATAAATTTTATAAAGTCATGTTATCAAAATCCTTACCTTAAGGTATTGTTTCTTTATTTACTTTCTCTCCAGTCAAATTGCCCATTGATATAAGTGGTTGCTTAAATTCTCCTCTACTATTGTGTAGCTAATGTCTCTTCTTAGATGTATTAGTAGTTGCCTTTTAATTCTGATGCCATTTTGTTTGCTGCTTTTACCCCCCCCCTTTTTTTTTTTGCATGAATTGGTTCAGTTTTTCCAACACCATTTTTTAAAGAAGCTATCCTTTTTCCAATGTATGCTTTTTACCCCTTTGGTGAAAAGTAATTGACAATATATTTGTGGCTTTATTTTGGGACACTCATTCTGTTCCATTGGTCTGATTGTCTAGTTTTGTTCCAGTACTATGTTGTTTTATTTATTATGGCTTTGTAGTATAGTTTGAGCCTGGGATTGCATTGCCTATGTTCTCTCTTTTGCTGTTCAGGGGTGTTTTGGATCCTTGGGGTCTTTTGTTTTTCCCTATAGATTTTGGTAATCTTTTCTCTAAAGAATGGCATTGGATTTTTTAATTAAAATTGCATTGAATCTGTAGGTTGTTTTTGGTAGGATGGCCATTTTGATAATGTTAATTCTTCCAAATCCATGAACAGGGATTATTTCCTTATAATCGTGTACAAAAAACAACTCAAATGGATAAAAGAGCTGAATGTAAGACCTGAAACCATAAAATACTTAATGGAAACTTTGGGCAAAACTCTCAAGACTTACATTTCTGGAACTCCTTTCAGGACACCTTCACATAGTAAAAAATATATGAAGAATATAAGAAAAAACAAAAGAAAATGCAACAAAGGACAGAGAAAAATTAAAGCTAATTAATACACAATAGAAATAGACATACAGCAATGGAGGCTGAGGAAGAAAGAGGGAACTCAGGGGAGGGATAAGCACAAATGATCAAGGTGATGATTTCATGGGTGACAACGTGGTGGGAGAATCCTGGGTTATACAATTATGTAACATATGTTCAATAAAAAGGTATTAAAAAATCAAAAAGCATGGAAATCTGGTGATAATTTACAAAGAAGGTGAAGGATCAATTCATTGAAAACTGTAATATAGTATTAAAGGAAATAAAATACAAAGAAAAAGCCAAATCATTATAAATGAATAGTTACAAATAGATTGTTTGCATTTATTTTAAAAGAAAATAGGATATATACAACATTAAAGTGTATAAATTCTATAAAAATATTTTTAGACTGAAAATAAGGGTGAGTTTATATTTGATATGACAATGTAAGATATATGTGTATCAGTATGGTATTTAAAGTAATTAAAGAAAGGAAAATTAAAGTTATATGAATATGATGCTATTACATGTTAAGAGAAAGAAGAATAATTACCAGTGTGTAAAGAGTCAGAAAAAAATCCTGAAAAAATACATGATACTGAAGTAATCTAATAATTTAGGTGTCATATTTCTCCATGGATATATGGATTTCTTCTTTATCTGTCTTTATTGCTTGCAAGAAAATAACTATTCATAAAATTGTGCTACTATCCCAGACAAAGTTCATGTTCTTTCCTTTGGTAATGTGCTTAATCCATTTTTTAAATCACAGGTTGCCACAAAATTAAAAGAATGATGGTTGCCACAAAACAAGAAATCTCTTTAGACTGAATGACAGTGAATGCTATTTTAAGCAAAACATTTTTAAAGAGAAAATAACAGAAAAAATAGATTACTTATTCAATAAAGGATTGATTGTTGGGTCATATAACATCTCCATTTTTAGCTTTTTTGAGAAAACACCCCACTGCTTTCTATAGGGTCTACACCATTCTACATTCCCACCAAGAGTGTAAGGTATTCAATTTTCTCCACAGAGTAGTCAGTACTTCCCCCCCCTCATATATGTACATATAGAGAGAGATAGATAGATGATAGAGAGCTAGATACATAGATAGATAGAAAGATAGGTAGATAGATAGGGCAATATTTAATAGAGGTGAGGTGATACCATGTAGTTTTGATTCACATTTCACTAACGAAAATGGATAATGGACATTTTTTTTTCATGTGCTAGTAGAACATTCATATCTCATATTTGTAAAAGTATCCATTTAGCTCCTTTGACCATTTTTAGGTTATTTATTTTATTTTTTAGCTATCTGATTTCTTTTAATACCATTTCCTTCTGCAAATATCTTTTCCCTTTTAGTCCTATCCATTTAGTTACAACCTCTTTCACTGTGCAGAAGCTGTATAATTTGATACAATCCAAATTATTCACATTCCATTTTGTTTTCCTTAATGCTGAGTTTGACGTATGTATTTTGAGTTATGTACATAAGTGGGGTTTCACTTATATTTTATGGTTTCACATCATACAACCCAACTCTTTTATTCATTGTGATTTGATTTTTGTGTAGGCTGTGAAACAGTGATCTTTTTTTCATTGTTCTGCATGTGACAGTCCATTTTCCCCAGCATCATTTGTTAGGGAGACTTTCTGTATTTTAGTGTATATTTTTTGCTCCTTTGTCTTAATAGTTCTTTGATGAGCTATCTCTTTGTTGCTGTCCCTTTTTGCTCATCAATTCTATCTGTATATCTAAATGATAAGTTAGAGAAGCTATTCAATATGACAATTTTATTTTGTTCACAAATATGTATTTTGTTATAACTCAAAAACAACTGCAGTTATAACTGTGAACTTTCCAATGTAGCAAGCTGTCTTTTTACTTATAAGATTGTTTTCTATTTTTCTTCTTAATTTATTAATAGTTTAACATCTTTGAAAGGAATGGTTACTATAAAAGTAACTGATTTGTAGTTTGTCCTCCAATATTAGCCTAGAAGTAGTACTATTTGATCTGGTGATTAATATGCAGTAGGATTCTTGTAAATATGGAAAACAAGCTTTGGGATTTCATTTTATATCATCTCATGGTTTGGAGTCTTCTCTATAAATATTTTCTTCATAGGTGTTCAGAAACAGAGCATTTTCCTCTCTAGCTTAATCCATTTATATTTTAAAGTTCTCATTATTCCATGTATCTAGGGCAATGGATATCAAAGCATGGTTCATAGTTTCCAAAGGTCTCAAAGAATCTTTCAGAAGAAAGTGGAATTTAAAAAAAAAATTTATTGATTTCACATATATATCTATATAAATATATATCTGTATGTATCTATAGATATATATGTATGTATATATGGATGTATAGGTATGTATATAGCTATATGCATCTATATGTATATATTTGTATATATAATTATGCAAATTACATCATTGTCTACCCTGATGTTCTCCCAATACCTTATTACCTGTGAACTGTTGTAATTGTTCATGCCCTCCACCCCCCGGTGTTTACCCTCCTCCTCATCTCTTGCTCTGTGCTTCAGTCCTGTTGGCAGTTTTAAATTTTTCCTGTCCATTTGTTTGTTTTTCCTATATCCCTCAGATGAATGAGACCATCCCATATTTCTTTTCCTTTCTGACTTATTTCTGCTAACATGATTCCTTCTAGCTCCATCCATGTTGCTACAAATGACATGTTTGTCTTCTTTAATTGGTGCATAATATTTCATTGTGTAAATGTAGGAATTTTGGAAACTTTAAATAGAAAACCTATTTAATAACAATAAAACAATATTCTCTTTTGCATAAACAGTGGAAGCTAACACTGCATAATGATTGGCACCAAATGTTATTACTAGTCATGGCAGTCTTTATTGTCACATTTTAACAGAAAAACAAATCAAGTTTTAGATTAAAATACCCTTTGTAATTGAAAATTATTAATTTTATTAAATCTTAATCTTGCATATTTTAGTTTTTAAATTTCAGCATGATGATACAAAATATATATATTAAAACTTTTCTGATGCAATTGAAAGAGGAAGTTAGGAATGTGTGTACGCAGTGAATTAAGATCAATGCTCCAAGCCCCAAGTCCATGTGTGAGACTGATTGAGAAACAATTGCAAACCAGGAGGATGCCTCTGCACCCCCCCTTCAATTAAAATGGAAAGTTCAGAAAACCAACATAAGAGCACAATAGCATCAGACCAAAGCTGGTTCTGAAAGGTACACTGTGTATGTAATGTGGGAAAAATCAATGGGCCAGCTAATTGGCAAAAGACACAACATGGAGATTCCCAGTGGCAAATCCTTTACTCTTTGTCCACTCTACCTGTATAAATACCTTCTCACCACTTCAATGTGATACAAACTCAGGACCTTTCTCAGCTCAGAGAGTTACCCGGTCCTTCCTTCCTACCTATCAATAAATGTCTTGCTTTTCTGTTGAAAAATGTTAGACTGAAGAGACTGCCTGAGTTCCTCAGACTTCAGGCCTGCTTTGTGCGTGCACACACACACACACACACATACACACACATTTATTCATAGTCAGAAATATGAAAATTGTCTTGATGAAAATCTGGGTTTATTTGAATTATGAACTAAATTAATTGATTTTATCATGGATGAGAAGGAGAATAACTGGCAAGGACTTAAACAGATTAGATAATAATTTGTATACATTTTCACAAAATGGAAAGTGAGCTTAGCTCATGAAAGAAAATAACTAACAGAATTGTTTTTCCCAAAGTAAAAAAAAAAAAGTATGAGTTAATATTTTGAAAAACTTGTATCTGCTGATATCTAGGTAGCCTTCTGATAAGCAAAGAATTTTTGATGAAAATGATAATGATACATTTAAAATGATTTTTTGAAAATGTAATACAATGCAAAATGCCATTGTTTTGGGATATCTGCCAAACTAAGTGAATCAACAGTTTTGAATGTACCATATTAAAAAATTGTGCATAAATAATGGATATATTCAAACTACATGAGAATGATGTTTTGAAGCAAAAAATTGATATAAAATATATATAAGAAATGAAAATCACGAGCATTTATTTTAATCGACTCACTGGGCTTTATCTCTGAATGTCAAAGGAAAGAGTCACAAAGTGGTGAGTTTGGCAGTTCTACCCCAGCGCTACAGTAAGGAATCTTCAATAAATTTATAAGGTGGTGTATTTTTGGCTGGTAGTTTGGCTTTTAGGTTATGACTCTCTTATTCCACTCCCTTCTAGCTTTAATGATAACTCTACAGCATCAGATTTGGAATCCCTTTTGTGTTTGTTTTTGTTTTGTTATCTCATAGTCTTTAGCATTTTTCTTGATCTTTGATTTTTGATATCTGAACAAAGATATGTTTTGATATGTCATTTACACTTAGAAATATAATCTTTCTGTTTGTTTCTGTTCTTAAGAAAAGAAAATTCTTAGTTATAATTTCACTTTATAATGTACTCTACCTTTCTCTTTCTTTTCACCATCTGGAATAACCATTGTCCTATATTTCCTCATCTATTTGAGAATGACATTTCTCACAGAAATTCTTCATTGTTCCTAAATCTTGTTTTTCTGTTTTCTTTCATTTTGGTGATTTTGCATTTGGTACTTTTAGTTCTGAAATTCTCTCTTTTGCCAGTTAATTTCTACTTAAAAGTCTTAACATATTTCATCTCATTTCATTCAGTGTATCTTTTTATGTTATTTGCTATCTTCAACCTCTTTGATGAACATATTTTCTTTGTTCCTGCCTGTTTGCATTAGACTACCATTCCAATACTTCATTCAGCATGTTTAATGTTACTATTTTAAAGTTTTGTTAGGTTCCTTTTTCATGTAACATTTATATTTGTTTCTGAACTTCTACCCTTTTTCCAGTTTTTTAACCTTCTGATCAGTTATTCCTGTCTTCCTAGGTTATAGTTATTGTTATTTTGTTGTTGTTGTGTTTTTGGTTGTATTGTGGTGGGTTTTGTTCTTTCTTTCCTCCCCTTCCCATCTCTGGCAGGTGGTAGAGTGAGATGAAATTGCGATTCCAAAGTTTATTCTTGGGGAGGAGTGAAGGCAACTCCTTGTTGACTGATTTTCTTTACTTCCTTTCCTCTCTCTCTCCAAATCAGATTTTCTGCAGTGCTTCATGAATCCTAAATTATATCCTGCCTCCTTACTGCTTCCCTTTATAATGTGAGGTGTAGTGTTCCAAGTTTGAGTCTCCAGGTAAGAGTTATCAGGCATAATCCACTTTGAACTTAAGCTGCTTTGCACTGAGAGGCAGAAAGCATTATACATGTGCTAGGTGAAGTATGCCTGGTATAACTCCAGGTAAGGGACCTGGAATGAAAATTGTTGTGACTATATCATCTGGATCCTCTACAGGAAGTGAGGGAAGTACTTTCCTACCTGGTTTACTAACAGCAAAACTTCCTGTGATTGAGTCTGCAGTGACTCTGCTTGGTGCCCTGCAAATTTCACTGCAATTGATCCCAGGGAAGCTCTGGGTGACAAAGATGCTCTATTGTCTATCTTTCTGCTGGGAGCAGAGGGATTCTTCCTTATCCTTACTGTGATTGTGGAACTCCAACAACCAAACCTGACTTCCAGCGGGAGTGCATGCCCATTTTGTACCACTTTCTCTCTGACAAGTCCTTTAGGTGAGATTGATAGTCTGGTAAAGTTTGGTGACCAGGCCCCACCTTTGCTGCAGACTAGCATTTTCTCCATTTTTACTCTTTTCAGTTAGCAAGTCACCAATGTCATGTAAAATCTCTGTGAGAAAGTTCTCTATTTCTTTCACTAAATCCCTGGATCTCCCTTTGAGCAAATTTTATACAGGTTTATTATTCTTTCAGTTGTGCTTAAAGAAAGGATTACCCAAATCTCTCCATTTATGCATGTTGTGGTTCCATTTACTATTACTGAATTAAAATTTAATATTGTTGAGTTATAAATGGTTTTCTAGACTGAAAATCAAAATTCTGTCTAAATCTAGTTTTCTTTTTATAATAAAAAATAACACAAATCTATATAATGTTTTATGGAATAAAATTATTAAAATCATGTGTTAACATATCCTTCTATGATTTATTTTGGTTAATATATATAATAAAAGGTTGTATGGGAACAAAACAAATCATTTCAATTTGTTGTTTATAGTTTAGAAATAATGTAAAGAACTAAAACATAACTGAATGTTTCACCACTTAATAATAGAATAAGGTTATAAAGTGACCAAAACAATCTTTTCCCATAAAGAAACTTAGTACCTAGAAAATATTAAAAAACAACTGTCCTTTAACCCTCTAATGACCGATGCCAATGAATAAAATAAAATGAAAAACTCAGAGAAATTGCTGACCTTTCTCATTCCACAGATTATTTCATCACTAGAATTTTTGATTTTTTAAACATTTCTTTTTAGTATTTATATTTATGAAAAATATGGTAGAATAGAAATATGGTAGAATAAAAGAAATATCCTTTTCCTGTTGGCATAGTCAAGCAGTATTGCATTTCCTTTCAATTTTAATGATTTTCACTTTTTGATCTTTTTATTTAGAATTATTTCTATTGACCATATGTCTTCAAATGCATGCAAAGATAAAATTTGTTTTTATGAAATCTCCAATGTACATGAAGATGCTTTATGTAAGTATCTTCCTAATTTTTCTTCTTTGCTTAAGATAATGTGTTATATGCTAAATACTGGTAAAAAATAAAATTAAATGAATATTGTATATTAAAAAGTCAGAAATTATGTGTTGTTACAGTCCTGTCTCTCAAAAAACATTTACAACTTTTCTATTTTGAGAATGTCTTTTCCAGAGATAGGCAAATGCTAATGTCATATAATATCAAATAACAAAATTTCAGTCAGTCATATATAAAATACAAAGTTTACCTTAAACTACAGAAAAAAAGGTTAACACAAAATAGAGATACAAACATAAAACTCTTAGAGGAAAACATGAGTTAAATATTTATGACCTTGAATTTGTTTTTTTTTTTAGCTGTAACACCAAAAGCAAAAGCAACAATTAAACTTTATTAAAATCTATATTTGTCAAAATATATTGCTAAGGGAACAAAAAGCATTAGCATATTTGCTACACATTTTGTATCTGATAAAGTTCTTTTTCAAGTGTGTCTGAGGAACTCATAGCTCAGTAACAAAAAGAACCAATCAAAACTGGGCAAATTGAAGATATGGAAATATGTAGCTAGAAGGAATCATATTAGTGGAAATAGGCAGAAAGAAAAGGAGAAATAGTCTGGGCATGGTGGCATGTGCCTTTAATCCCAGCCTAGGAAGGGAGCTTGAGTCAATGGGTTCGAGACCCACTAGGGGCAACATACTGACTTAGTTTCAAAAAAATAGCTGGATGTGGTGGCATATGCCTGTAATCCCAGCTACCTGGGAGATTGAGGCTGGGGATCACTTGAGTCTGTGGTACCCCAGGCAATAAGAGTCTGAGGTTCCCAGGCAACATAGCAAGTCTTAGTCTCAGAAAAAAAAAAAAAAAAAAAAAAAAAAAAAAAAAAAAAAAAAAAAAAAAAAAAAAAAAAAAAAAAGAAAAGAAAGAAAGAAAGAAAAAAAAAAGAAAAGGAGAAATATGGGTAGTGTCACCTATTTGAGGGGTATAGGAAAAACAAACAAATGATTAAGAAAACTGAAAACTTCCAACAGAACTAAAGCATAAGATAAGGGAGGGGGAGGGAGAGATGGGGGGTGGGAGAGGCACAAAAGATTAAGGTGGTGCATGGGTGGTAAGGTGATGGGAGAGCATCAGGGTAGACAATGATGCTATATATATATACACATATGTCTCTGTGTGTAGATATATAAATGCAAACAATAAAAAGTAAATTAAAAGTAAAATAAAAAGTAAACAGTAAATTAAAAATGAATAGACATTTTCCCAGAAATATATGCAAATGACTAGAGGTCACATAAAAGTATGCTTATTGTCACTAGTCATTGAAAAATCAAATAATAAACAAAATAACATATTATAATGCACATTTATATGTACATATGCATATATATGTGTATAAACTACAGATAAGAATTGTTCAGAAAATGGCACTTTTGCCCATTGCTTATTGGAATTTAAATTGTATCAATTTAAATATGGTGACTGTGTCAGTCACTGTAAGAAACAGTTTGTCAGTTCTTAAATATTTTCAACAGAGAATAAGTATATAGCCCCTAAATTCCACATCTAGTTGTGTATCTAAAATGATTCAAAGCAAATCTTCAAATATTTCACAGTAGCTAAGATGGGACAAATCCACAGGAAAGGTGATGTCCAGGCAGTT
This sequence comes from Uropsilus gracilis, assembly GCA_004024945.1. Lineage (NCBI taxonomy): Eukaryota > Metazoa > Chordata > Mammalia > Eulipotyphla > Talpidae > Uropsilus > Uropsilus gracilis. The sequence goes on from PVHY01003023.1 coordinate 21,722, forward strand.
GGTCCTCACAGGACAGAGCATCAAAACAGAAACAGGAAGAAAAGCAAAATAGTTTGCCTATACATGAGGTGAAAAAAGTGAGAATAAAGAGAAAGAAAATAAAGAAATAAGATAAAGAAAAGAGAATTAATTGTTCAGTATGTGACCTGATGCTTTCTTTTCTACCCCAGAGTGTCTTCTAAGGAAACACCATGATGCAGTGCAAAACCACATACACAAAATAACAGCTATCTGTGGTGCAGACTGGGCTTCAAGTGTGAACCATGCTCCAAAGAAGGCAGTTGACTGAAGCTGAAGCTCAAGTAGTAGCTGTGCTGTGAAGAGGGAACTTCCAAAACTGATGGATAAACAGGAGCTGGCAACATATGACAAACAGATCAGCTATTCTATCTAAGAGGGGCTGGAATTCTCATCCAAAGATCAGGTTGGACCCCTAATGAGAGACTGAAGTTCCTGATGACACATGTCATGAAGCAGTAGCTTGATCAGTCCATACTCCATCTTTTAAAGTCCCCAAGGGTGCTCTTCTCTCTCCCTATATCCCATCAATTTCTCCTCTGGATGTCAAAAGATGGAGTCCAGAGGATCACTCATAATAAGCGAGGAGGTTTTTTCCTTCAAAACATGCTCACACATGCTGTTCACAAAAAAGGTAGAAGCCACATAAATATGTCTATCAACTGATAAGCAAATATTTACCAATAGATAAACAACCCAGGGAATATCCAAACTATTAAATATTGTTTAGCTAAAAAAAATGAAACCCTGATACAAATTACATTAAGTATAAAATTCTGAAAACATTTTACCAAGTGAAAGAAGGCAGATATAAAAACCATATGATTCCATTTCTATACAAACTTGCAGAGTAAGCAAATATATACAAAAATAAACTATTGGAAGTGAGAAAGGAAAGGACTAATTAATGAATATGGACTTTTTTGAGTGGTTGATGACAATGTTTTGGAGATATTTCTGACAGCATTGTGAATGTATTAAATGTCACTGAATTATAAAATGAAAATGTCAATTTAAAACTGCTAAAATGTTAAATTTTATTATATATATACTTTGTACAATAAACCATTATCTATATCTATATATGAATACAGATATTACTCTTTAGGTTACCATAATTTTATCAAAATTTCTAAACATGAGTGTATGTCATAATCTTCACGTGTGTGTATGTTCTGCTAATTTGCTTTAACTACCTAAAAATGTTGTGAGCATCTTTTCAGGATAGTATATGGGATTGTAGCAACAATCATTACATAATACTAATATTCACAGAAAATAATTTTCTATTGTAAGATGTACCATGTATCTTGAATCATGAGATATAAGTCTCATGTTGAAGACAATGTGGGAAAGCATGCTCCTGTAATAACTATGGTAGATACTTAATTACCAACTCACTTTTAGAATTCTTTTTATGTTTAAAGATTTGTTATGCTGGTGTTCTGTCATGTGCAATTTATTCAATTCTTTGGAATGAGTTGTTACTAAATTGTAATGAGAAACTTGCAAGGGTAGAACTTTGCAGCTATTATTCTCATAGATAAAAAGGTAATAATAGCACTACCAAATTATAATCAATGAAGTTTACACTGATTTATTCTGTGTAAAAGTGTGTGTAATAATTTCCACCTACTGATATATTTTGCAATTTTTTAATTTAATAAAAGGAGAAATGTGTCTTCTAAATATTTTATATTTGAATTTCCTTAATCATTAGTGGAAATGAGCTTAATGCCCTGAGTTTGTTTGTTTGTTTGTTTATTTGTTTATTTATTTATTTATTTATTCTTTGCAAATTTCATGATCATATCCTGTGTCAATTTTTTTTGTATGTGCATAAAACTACACTGGTCATTCTCCAGAGACTATGGTCTTCTGGGTATTGGTCAAAAGCCACGCCCTATCACTCTGATCCAGAGGTTGGTATGTGATATCATCTGGCCTCCTTTCCTTTCATTTGATAAAAGACTAACCTTGGATTCTCAATATTTTGCCTCTATTCCAGAATGAAATGAACCAACCAGAGCAATGTAAGAACACTCCAAGCCTATAGATGCCTCTATTTGAAATTGTAATCATGTGATCATAGTTATTTTCATTTATCAAAGCATGTTACAAAGTCTGTGGATATTTGTTCAACTTGTGACATCATCTCTCCAGATATCTGTTAATTGTTCATCATACACTAATCTTTACATATAGATCAACTTAATATTTCACTTGTCATATTACTAGCAAATACTTTTTGTTTAATTTTAAACTACAGCTATAGTAAATTAATTTATAAGAATTTATATTGCTAGTATTGTTTTTAGTTGTCTTATTTCCACATATATTTCCTAGACAAGACTACTTATGACCCAATATCACTAGGAAAGTATTTCAATTATCTTTGTAGCATTAATTTTTAGAAGTAATTTTGCTCCATAACTTATAATTTCTAGTATATTAAAACAGAAGTTTCTGACTGCATAAAGCAGGATCATTTAAGAATTGACCGCCCAGATGTTCTTTTTTCTGCCTCTTAATAAATCTGAGCAGAGGGGAAATAACTTTTGAAAGTCATATTTAGGTACAGGACTCCTGGGAGAGAGATACAAATATACTTGCCATCAAGTGGATATAACTGCCCCCTTGAGATAACTGGAGGGCAGCCTGGCAGACACAATGGTTCCATAGCAGAAGGCAGTTTATTTGCTCCTTTTGGGATGTACAGTCCACAAAACAGCTGTGCTCCATCAACTGGAGACATAATTTCCATATATGTGGTATGAGGACAGTGATGGTGCCAACGACACTCATGCCCTATAGTGGGTGAACAGCTGCTTCTGTGAAGTAATTAAAACTGGATCTGGTCTTCTCATGCTGCTCCAGTACTTTGATGCATCAATCATAATCTTGGATTCTTTAAAATTTGTTCCATTATCCCCTTGAATAAATCTGTAGTTTATGCAATTTATAAGGCAGGAAACCAAACTTAACAGTACTTGATCATAGTCTCATATGCCAAGCTCCCTAAATATTGATTAGCTTCTCCAAGTATTATAGTGTTTGTAGTGAAATTTCTGTTGATTTCAAGAATATTTAAAAAAAAAACACTTGTACATTTGTAAATTTAGAAAATCCTGTAGGTTATTTTACCAAATCTCACAAGTTGTGTAACAACTTTGTTCTAAATAATAAATATTTTAAAACTTCTTTTATAGCAGTCAAATTATCTTATATAGATTTACGTTTCTCTGTATTAGAAACTGACTCTGATGTCCTAGGAGAAAATCTATCCCTACAAGGACACTGGCTCTTTTTCATTATTGACCTGATATTTTTTTGCTTAAAATGTCCTTCATAATTCAGTAAAGGTATGCTTTGCAAATTCAATCTATCCTAAAGAATTGACTATATGTAATACTATTAATTAAAAATCAGTAAATGAATAGAAATGAGGTCAAACAATTTTTAAAGAATTTATTTAGAATAGATGTCATTACACACAATTCTGCAGATTTTCTTTTCATGTTGGAGAAGAGATAATTTGATAAATGAATGCATGACTTTGTAAATTGAATAGTATCTACGAGATTGAAATTAAAGAGTTCACTTGTCATAAGTATTTACTTTCTGCAATCATATTCTTAAATGTTGGGGTTAGCTCAGTACAAATAGGTCAGTCTATAAATATGACATTTTGTTTAAAGATATATAAACCTGAATCATATATAATCATATATAATGTTGGAAATCAACATAATCTCAATACAAAAAAGAGAAAAAAGACACCAACATTTTTTAAATGACATTTACTCCAAGAAAAAATAAGAATGTGGTCACATAGCTCATTTTATGCCATGTGATTTTAGTCCAACTGTTGAAACAGGCAATTGGAAATACATTTGTTTTTGCCAATGATGAGTATACCAAAGACAAGGAGACTATGGACCAGTAAAACAAAAATAAAGCAAATTTTTACTCTTTCAAGAAATTTTATCACCCAAAATTATTTTTGACAGTCTGTAGAAAAAAATTAATAAAGAAATAATAGAGGCTCCAGAAAGCTTATTGGTGGAGCCTAACAAATACACTGAAAAAATAATCACAGAAAAGTGGGGAAAGATAACTTGGAGGGGATGAGCTCACACCCCAAAAGACCAGTGGGGCTCAGGCTGAGCTGTGGACTGAGTTTTACTGGCCCAGGAAAATCCAACTCAGCAGAGACAAGCTACAACCCCAGCAGCCTGGTGTGGCTCAGGTGAAGGCTCCAGCCAGCACCGGACTATTTCCAATTGCCAAGGTAACACACCTGGGAGATAGGGTGGGGGTCACAAGCTTTGCAACTAAATGGGCCTCTGCCATTCAGGCTAGGCACAGACTAGCCCAGAGAAAGACAACTTGGAGGCAATGAACTCGCACCCCAAAAGCCCAGAAGCACTGGCATCGCTGTGTGGCACCAGAGCAGACTTGAAAAACAAGGACAATCACTACCCAAGAACGTAAAGACACCCCAGTCAAAAAGGGCTACACGACAAACCATAGATGCTCGGAGACACTAGAAAATATTTACGACCCATCAATCTGAAAGAGGAGAAACAATGACAAAAGAAGATAGACAATACAATGGAAATCACATCTAGTCACAACATCCACTCTCTGAAAATGAACTTGTCCCCCAAAATAGCCAACTGAAACAACATATAATCACCACAGCAGCAAAAGCACAAAGGCAGAATTAACCACAACTAGATAGGCTTCAACATGCCATCTAATACCAGAGCAGTAGTCACTCAAGTCTGAAAGGAAACCACAGGAATGAAGAAGAATACAAATACTCAAGCAAACCCTAAGAAAAATAACTCACCAACAAAAGATAAACAATCCGCAGAAACCAACATGGATAACATGGAAGGAATGCTTCCTATGTCAGACAGAGAATTCAGAATCAACGTAATAAAAGCACTCAAAGAGGCCAAGGAAGAGGGGAATAAAAGGGAAAGTAAGAGGTTAGAAACTTTCAATGAACTAAAAGAAGTAGCAGAAAAATATAGAAAAGAATGCAGCAATATAAACAATATCATTGATGAACAGAAAAATAAAATTGAAGCTCTAAATAAGAAACTACAGGAAATACAGTGCATAAAAAGAGCAATAGAAGAGCTCAAAAATACAGGGAAGAACCAGGAAAGCAGATTCGAAGAAATAGAAGAATGAATCAGCACAAGAAGGTACAGAAGTAGAGAAAATGAAAAAAGAGAAAGAGAAAAACAAAGAATACAGAAGAAAAAATCAGAGATCTGTCAGATACCCTAAAGAAAACAAATATAAGAGTAATTAGAATCTCAGAAAGAGAAGAGAAAGACATAGGATTTAAAAGGGTTTTTAATGAAATAATGGAGGAAAAATTTCTAAATAAGAGTAATACAAGGATTTTGCCTCAATATAGTAAAGACTATATATTGCAACCTTACAGTAATGTAACACTTAAAAGTAAAAAAAAAAAAACAAAACCAAAAAACAAAGAAATTTTCCTTTATGATCTGGAACAAAAAAGTTGAACCATCTTGTGACTTTTGTTTAATTGACTATCAAAAAAAAATCAGAAATTTTAACTAGAGCAATCTCACAACATCAAGAAATAAAAGCAGTCCAGATTACAAAGGAAATAAAGCTATCATTTTTCAAATATGATGTGATATTATATACAGAAAAATCTCAAATAATCTTTCAAATAATTATAAAACATTTAAAATAGCATATGGCTCTAAGACAAAAATAAAGTAGAAATAAAATTACAATGCAATTAGAGCAGAAATTAGAAAATTATCTAAACCAAAATTTGGTCCTTTGGAAATATTAGCAAAATGAAAGCCTTTAGATAAGAAAAAAAAATGGCAAGTCAAAGTGAAATTACTAAATCAGAAATGAAAGATCCACATCTCTTGTGAACCTTAAAAAAGTATGGTAAAGCAATTCATCGCATAACCTAGATGAGTTAAGGAAATTTTTATATAGACACAAACTCTAAAACTAACTCAAGAAATAAAATAAGAATGTGTTTTAGATACATAGTTTGCAAAGGGACTGAGTTATTAAATTTAATAGGAAGCTAGATAAAGATATCACAGCAAAAGTAACCTTGTCATTGTTTTAAGTATTGATGAATAAATCATTCATAAAATTTAAGGACGAGTCTAGCAATATATAAAATAATACTATATGTCATACCTGAAAGGTAAAGTTAGTTGAGAATAAGAACAAAATCTAGGTAATAGACAATATCAGAATACTAAAGTTCAAAAATATCACAATTGTATTTACTAGATGCAGAAAAACACTTACTTAACTAAATAAAAATGTCCTATTAAAAGAAAAATATAAATTAAGAGTAAAGAAGTGTGCTTTTTTTTTGTTGCTGTTACTCTGGTTATCATCATCCAAAATATCTTAGGTATTATATAAAGCAAAATTAGCTATAAAAACAGAGCAGATGAACTGACAAAGCAAAGTAAAAATAAATTAGCATACATTTGTAAGAAAGCTGTTACCAGAGATATAAAAGTTGGAATTTGGCAGAAATGGTAAAATGGCTATGAAAGGTGGTGGTTGTGGGTATTGTGTTTTTTGGTTGTTGTTGGTCTTTTGTTTTATTTTTAAAAAATAAAATAAGCTGGAATAAAAATAATAAATATCAAAAATGCAATAATACATAAAAATAAGATTATCCACACTTAGTATCATAATTTAAATTGTGAAAAACAGAATTATTTCTGACACAAAGAATGTTTTGGATGTTTGTTTTTCCACTTTGTTCAACATTTTAGTGAGGAGACCAATAGGGTAAATAGGCAGGGAAAAGAAAATCATTAAGGTTTGAAAGATCATTTACTAAGGTTGTGATTTAAAGAATAAAAACAAATGAAATTTTAAAAAAGAAAAACTATATCTCTAACCACATATGTCTTGCTAATATATAAAATTTTTTAACAATATACATATAAACACACATACAATGTTAAAACAAGTAAGAAAGTGCGGAATTGTTACAGAACACAGGATATATATGAAAAAAATGTATTTTTACACACTAACATGAAAAACCTAAACTGAAGCAATCAAGGAGCCAATTTTAATTAAAAAACATAAAACCAAAATTTCTGAAAAAATTGTGGCTAATTAAGCTTAAATTTAACACATTGTGAGTTTTCTCTCTAGAAAGCTATAAAAATTATTCTAAGAAGTCAATGAAAGAATAAAAACATGAAAATAATTCACTTGTTCATCACTTGATGAAGATATAAACAAAATAGCTAATATTCACATAAACAAATAGTCTGACAATGAAAAGAATGAGGTATTGATGCATGTCACAAAGTGGATGAACTGTGGAAAATACTATTCTAAATGAAGGAATCAAGTAAAAACAAAGAGCATAATTATTTTATTCTATTTAAATGAAAGGTGCAGGATATTTACAAAAAGCAGTGAGTCCTATGCACACCTGGGGAATTGTTTTAGTACCCTACACTTACTGAGTAACACATAACTTCTTTGTTTTAGTTACTGGCAGAAAAAAATCTTTAAAAAACTGCTATTTCTGATTTATCAAGGTTTCTTATACCTAAATGAGACATAGTGTAACCAATCATGTGCTGCTGTGCGCCCTCAGATTAGTCATATTTAAGAAAGATCTAACATAGGTCATTATTCTGTTGCCTATTTTTCACTCTCATGTCTTCTACACTGAATTATTGTCTCTATATTCAATAAAAGAGCTTTCTCTGGATTTTTTTTGTTTGCTTAGTTATCAGTGTGTTTTTTAGGAGGAGTATAATGAGATCTTTTTTTATTTTGATCTATACTGAAAATGGAAAATGGTCAAGAATTTTCCGAGTAAATAAAAAATGTCATGCATCCCCTTGCTTTTCCTACCATTATTCTCTACACCCTGTTCCCTCTGATGTCTAATATTTTTTTCTCAAATATTTGTTTTTCTGTATTTTTCCAGTATTTGTTCAGTGCAGGGGTTTTGGTGGAGGTTGAATAAGTAAGTACACATGTGTAGAAATAAAAACATAACACTAAAGTTAGACAGACATAAATAAATGACAAATTTAATATAAAAACATGTGTAGATCATGCCAATCATTATTTACTCTTTATATTTGTGACTACAATGTTCATAGCAAAGTGTAATGGAAATATGAAAGAATACATTTACACCATGAAACAAAAATGTAAGGACAAAACAACAATGAAATCTTTAATGTCTATGTGGTAACCTGATGGATTAGAGCAATGCTTACAAATAAAAAATACAGCAATAGAAAATTGAGTAGAATAAAGATACTTTCTAGAAAAATATAAAAACTTAAACATTAAAAATAATCTTAGATATATGGCTTTTTCTTTACATATATTACAATTGTTCTTATAAGAGATCATCTCAGCTCTTCATACCATCAAAATTTAAAAATATATTATTTCTTCTTTGCATTAATCACAAACTACTGTTCAAAATAGTTTTGACTGAGTCAGGGGGCAAAGCCAAGTCTTAACTTGGAAGTCTTGCACAATCTGAAATATTGTGAGAAAATCAGAAAGTACTAATTGTTAAACAATTTTTATTATATCAGATATAAACTGGATTTAAGCAATCGACATGTAGCAGTAACTTTGTATATGCAGAATAACTCATATCTTCATCCTGCCTCCTGTGGAATTAAATGATTATTCTATAAACCTTACACTTAAATGGTGCCAGACTGAGTATAGAACTTTAGGATTTCCAAAAATTGCAACTTGAGCATAGATAGCATCTGCTGGTAACAATGTCTGTAAAAACTGCTGTGTGCTCAATTATCTAAGAAACAATGAAATTAAGGGTGCATGTAAATGTATCATTTAAAAAATAATATTAATTCATAAATGTTCTCATGGGTATATACCCTTTTCTTAAAGAAAGACCTTGTTGGGGGAAAAACATGCCTGTGTGCACACATACAGTTTGCAGAAATCACCTAGGAATTGCTTTCTCTATTTTTGCAAGGATATTTAAAATCCACAGAATTCTGCTTAGAAGCTGTTTCAAGATATACCTCATCTGAATATTGCTCTCCATGGAACTACCAAACATCTGTAAAACTAATAAGCCAGAGAATTGTTCTTGCTTATGTAGACATTTTAGTATTCTATTCCTTACAGATCTTTTGGGTCTTTAAAAACTCTGGTAAATATGAAACATTTAGCATAGCATGTAATGTCAGTTACCTTTAGCTGTTTCCAAGAGATTAAGTTGATGAGTTTGAGCACATGAGTTTGAAATATATTTTAAGGTTTAGTTCAATCAAAACATCTCAAAGGATGTTCACACTTGCTTGAGATGTTATTTCATTAAATATTTGTTTTACTTGATAAGTTGATGAACTGTATACAGCAGTCATTTATCAAGTTTGACATGTTGTAAAATGTTAAGAATTCTTTTTATGCAGTTTGTGTATTTAGAAGTCTTTCGCATTTGGATGATGTTTTGATAACACATTCTCAATAAAATCAATAAATTATTTCTTATTGCTCACATATCTATATATACTATATATGCACTACATGTACTATATATATGTATATATATATATAATAACAAAAAGAACTAAAAAGGAAAGTTTATTGCATGGAACCTTTATAAAACTATGTGACAAAAAAGAACTATCATTCGGGTACTTTTATACTAGAAAAAATAATATGAAGTCTCCCACATCTTTATTACCACATTTGACTTTAACATATAGTACCTAGTAAATTACTGCATGTCTTAATTTCTGTTCTTACATAGAGCATGCATTGATGACTAGAGAACAGACTTATGATTCATCTAATAATAATATATTTGTTCATGCTGACTAGTGAAAAAAATCAATGTAGGTTTAAAATATTTTGCCTATTGGTACAGAAATTATTAAGGGAATGCAAAAGAGGCAGTTGTAGGGAGAATAAAGATAAAAAGACACTTCCTAATATATGCAGTAGCAGAAATAAGTCTAAAGGATAGGAAAAAATTATAAAGGTAAGCATATTTCACATAAAGAAGATGTATGTGACAGTTCCAAGTAAAATAGAATATGACATGTCTAATTTATCACCAATGGTTTAATATAATAAAATTATAACACTACAAAAAAGAAGTGGTAAAAATTCCATCAGGATCTAGGTCATATATTTTCCTGAATTATGAGCCAAAAAACTATAACTATAAGTCATACCTACTTGTTCACGATAATCACCTTTGTCCTTTTCCTTGACCTGTCCTACATTTTCATTGCCTTACCATTCCCTCTACAGAGTATACTTCATTAAATTTGAACAGAAATCTTGATGTCAAAATTTACTGTATAAACTTGAACTAAAATAATATGTGAATATGTCATTGATATAATGGATGTAATCAAAAGAACTGGTGAGTAATTGGCATTGTGTGGTAAGGTAGTGATTGAAATAAAAGAATTAACCTATATTCACTGCATAATATATGATATTTTTTTTCTGATACAAAAGAGCATGATAAAGCTAATCATGGTGATTCAGTTCATATTAGAAAGATACGCTTTTTTTTTCTTTATTTATTCACCAACATCAGAGTCCACAGACTGGGAAACTTAGCAAGGGATTGATTTTTGCCAGATGCCTTGGCTATGGCTTCTTCTGTGAAAGTCAGCATTGCAAAGCATGTCATTGCTGAAGATACATTGTATCTAGAGTGCATATTAAAATCACACATAATAATCTCTATGGATGAATAGTTGTGTTTGATAAAAACTATAATGTAAAATTATTGACATGGACACATATACTACAAACACATATAAAATAATCTTGACCAACAATACTTTAGAAAGATTTAAATATTAGGTCTATTTAATTTTTTTTCTGCAAAATTGTTGACTTTTAGAAGTTTTTCAGACTTTCCTGGCTTTTTCATGACCTTAACTGCTTTTAAAGACTGTTGGTCAAGCATTTTGCAGAACATTCCATGATTGGGGTTTGTTCCTTTTTTGTCTAATGACTTGGCTGTTTATTGGTCTTTGGGAGGCAGTCACAGAGATAATTTAATTTTCAACAAATATTATCAAGTGTACATACTTCCAGCATGATATATCACTCAGGATCTCATTCACCTGGCTGAGGTTTCTGCACTGTTAATTTATTTTTAACTCTTCATTTCCATAGCATATACAATGTATATTCTTTTGGAACAAGCCTTTATAAACTATAGATGCAATGCCTATACAGCGACAGTTCTATATATGTTTTGTTGTTGCTTTGTGTGCATGTGTGTGCAGAATTGGGTTATGTAACCAGGCAGACTGACAAGATCCCAAGGATGCGCACCCAGGAATTTAGTGTTACAATTCATTTTTTGAGTCTACAGGTTGGAAAAGCAGGAGTCAATATTGTAAATCTCAGGCCAAAGAGGAATGAAATGAGATAAGATGTGTCAGGTAAGCAGTGATGTGGGAAAACAATGTTTCCACTCTTCACCTTTCATTTTCTATTTGGTTTCTCAATGGATTAAATGTTCTACCACCCACTTTGGTGTGGGGTGTGTGGGAGTGGAAATCAACCTTGTTCACTGATTTAATTTTTAATCTTATCCAGAAATACTCTTACAGATATAACTCAAAATGATGCTTAATCTTTGCACTCTGTGCTCATTAAAGGTAAAGCAACAATTTCAATCATTTATGACAATATGGAATCATAGATACTAAATTTTGTGCATTTGGTTATGTCAATAGCATTTATTTTGTTGTTCAAATGGTTTCAACTTTAGTCAATAAAGATCACTAGTTGGTCCTGATGTCCCTTTGATATATTTCCATCATTTAGGGTTTTTTTTTTTAATACAATTAATATGACAGTACAAAATGCACAAATCACATTTTGTTCTTTTCCTGTCTCAGTGCTAGTTTCAGTTATTTATTTAAAAATCTTTTTTCCTTTTGGCAAGAATCATATTAACACTTAAGATCTGGGTGCTGGTGTGCTCATTAATAATGGAGTATTATTACTCCTAGATCCTCTCTGCTCGCACAATAAAGAAATAAAAGTAATGTCCTGAAACCATGCCAGGTCAGGCAGGTTCATGATGATTTGAACAAAAGGAGGAAGAAGTTTCTTGGAGTCATTATAATATTCAATATTATCCTGAGACAGGGATATCAGACATACAGGCAGGCAGACAGAGAAAGAGATACTCCTAACTCTGAGAGAGATCAAACAACAACTGCTCTTCTTCTAGACCCCTTTACCTTGCTAAAAGCCCACAACCACAGTTGCAAATGAAAGGCCCATCTGTTGTTACTATCATCTCAAGATTATGGTCTCTCCTTTGTGTGGAAGGTGAAAAACAGCCTGGTTTTAACCCATTTCCTTAGAAGTATATATACTTGTTAGAAGTCACATGTGGGAAAAAAGAAGAAATGAGACAGAAAAGATTGATAGCCATCTGTGAGGCCAGCCCACAGAATGGGGATCCTAGGAAGTATGTCCAGGCCCAACTTAAATGAAGTTATGAAGCCCTTTATATAACTTGCCAGAGAAATGATCACAATGTGCTAATGAGGAAGTAGTAGCCTGATTCCCAAGTATATGTGATATACAACAGGGTACAGGTGATAACAGGAGAATTACCTGTTGGACAACAGTCATTACTACTAATAGGTCATATATCTCTTGGGACATTCCAAAGAGGTTAGCAATCTGGGTTATGGGTGAGAGACATGCTATTGCCCACTCTCTAGTATGCCAGAGAGGACTACATAGACAAAACTGTTCTTTTTATCTAAAACTCATCGTTCAACCTGTGCACACATTCCATATATACTGTTATGTAGCTTCTATAAATATTGTGTACACATTGATCTACTATTGTAAGGTAAACACAAGTTCTTATTTATGTTTCCAATTCTAATTGCTCACTATATAAATCACATTCATCTCCTTTCCTTGCTTACCTGTAATCTCTCACTTGTACACTGAGAAACATTGTTTCTCATCTGCCATACATGTACTAAATTGTTTTTCCCCAGCATGCATATATAACATTATTAATCATTGTTAACCATTATCCCCATAGGAAAAAGTTTTATTATGTGCAGTATCTTTTTTCCTTTACTCTAAAAGAAAATATTCCATTTCCAAGTTTACTTTGGTCAAAACCTTTCCCTTGTGTTTTTCAGTGAGATTGTTTTGCGCATTTTGTAATATATTTTAACTGTAACAGTTAAAAGTGAGCTCAATGCAAAATTCATCGAGCTGTAAATCCTGGTAGATTTTGAACAATGCTTTAATGCCAGGTAGCTGCAGTCAGAGTATTATTTTTAAAAATGAACTCATTTCTTGTTATTGACTGGAAGTTTGTGACTTCCTTCAACATAGATGTTTTAAAATCCTACCCACAACGTGGTGGAAATAGGAAATGGGAACATTGGGAAGTAATTAGGTCATGAGGAAAGAGACCTTATGCATAAAATCAGGAGTCTTGTGGGACAGTACACATAGTTCCCTGACCTCTTTCTGTAAGACACAGAGGATGATGACCCAAGAAGAGGATACCAAATCTGATTCAGAATTGTGAGGAAAGAGTTCAGTTGTTCCTAAGTCTCTTATCCTTGATATTCTGTTACAGCAGTTGGCACAAAGAAATTCTCTTGTATTTCATTTGTTTTATTCTACATCCTCTTCTTAAACTACTGATATTTTTACTATTTCTATATGTTTACCTTTTCAGAATGTCATGAAGGAATATGTAGATTTTTTTCATAATGATTTTTATTTTTCACTTAGCAATACATATTAAAGTTCCTTATGTCATTGTATGACATGTAGCTCATTTATTTTTTTGCTTTTATTCCTGGGAAATGTATCATTGCATGGATGTACTATAAGCTATTTTGACCCATTCACCTGTAGAATGTTATCTTGGTTGCTTCTTTTCATTGACATTATGAGTAAAACAGGAATAAGCAATCTCATACAGGTTTTTTCTATATTACATAAGTTTTTTAATCAACCAAGTAAATATCTGGAAACATGGTTTCTGAATTTCAAAATGACAAACTATCCTACAAATTAATAGTATTATTTTTCCAGTTCTCATAGGTGATAATTGAGAAATACTTATATATCATGTTTTGGGCAGAATTTGGTGCCATATTTTGAATTTTAGCCATTATAATAACTATATAGTGGTATCTCGTTATTGTTTTAATTTATAATTTCTTAATATCAAATGATATTGAAGCATTTTATATATACACTTTTGTCATATACATACCTTTTTATTTAGGTATCTTCACATTCACACTGTTTTACCATTTATCAGTTGGATTGTTTATTTTCTGATTTTTGAGTTTTAAGGGTTTTAGGGGTATAAATTGTAGATAAAATTCCTCTATCACGAAATATGTTTGAAAAGATTTTCTCCAGATCTATGACTTTCTGAGTCTTCTCTCTTTTTCACTTATATTTCACACAGCAGAAGTTTTGATTTTAAAGAGTGCAACTAATGAAATTTTTCTTCTGTAGATCATGATTTTGTTGTTATGTCTAGGAACTCATCACCAAACACAAAGCACTTATAATTTATCACATATTTGTTTCTTGAATTTCATAGCATATTGCACATTTAGGTTGATGGTCCCTTTATATTTAAAATTTAGGATGATAAGATGTCTGTTCTTTAGTTACTGGTGTGTACATGTAAATCTATGGATATCCAATTGTTCTTGCATCCATTGTTGGAAAGAATATCCCTCTCTCCATTTAATTGTCTAAGGAACTTTGACAAAAGATTGATTAACTATATTTGTGTTGGTATACTTTCTGGTTTTGCATTAAATCTGTGTCTGTTATTTTATGAACATTATGGTGCATCATTTGTCTTAACTTTACACTTTGAACCTTGATAAGTAAGTCATCCATTTTTTTCTTTCAGTATCATGTTGATTTTTCTGGGTCTTTGCTTTTGGAAAAAAAAAAAAACAACTAGAATTAGTTTTCAGATAATCATAAAATAACTAATGGGAATTTTATTTGGGAATTGCTTTGAATCTACAGATCAAATTTAATTAAAAGAACAGTTTAGCACTATTGATTTTTCAAATCCATAAACACAGAATATCTGTCAATTTGTTTAGATTTTCTGTTTTATCAGAGTTATAGATTTTCTAACAGATTTATATGTATCAAATATATATTATTAAATATACAACTGAGTTAAATATACAACTGAGTATAATATATTTTATATATTATATTTTATAGTATAATATATTTTAGCGCTCTTATAAATGACATTTTTTTGCTAACTTCAAATTCCAATTATTTATACATGGCAAAGCAATTGATTTTTGTATATTAAATTTTTATTCGTTATCTTCCCATAATAGCTTGGTTTGCCAAGGCATTTTGCTAATTATCTGTGATTTTCTGTATAGACAATCATGACATTTGTGTATATCTTTTTACCTCACAATCAATATGTTTTCTATTTACTTTTACTGTGTCTTTTGTTTGTTTGTTTTTTTGAACTGGGTGAAAATTTTAATATTATATTGAGTAGGTATAGTGAGAGTGAATATCCTTACTTCAATCCCTGTAATAGGTAAAAACATTTAGTGTTGCATGATTTTGAATGTAGGATTTGTATATAATTCTTTATAAAGTTTAGAAAGCACCTAACACTAATTCATGGACTATTTTATGATAACATGGATGGACTTAGAAGAAATCATATTAGCAGAAACAAGTCAAAAAGGGAAAGACAGAAACCAAATGGTTTCACCATTATATAGAACATGGGAAAGATATGCAAAAAGTCATGAAGAAAAATCAAAGCAAGCCAACAACCAAATTAAAGTACACAACTTGGGGGTTGGGGGTGGGACAGAGTGGGAACATTCAGGGAGGGGGGGTGAACCCCAGAGATCATAAAGATGTGCAATTTATATCTAAATAAATTATTTAATATTAAAAAAAAACATTGAGAATATCTGAAGTAAATGGTTTTGGATATTTTAAAAGAGCATTATATCAAATGTTCTTTCTTTGGGAATTGATGTGGTTACATGGTTTTTTCTTTCTGTACTGGTGATATGCTGCCTTCCATTAGTTGATCTGTGTTTAACCATCTGTGCATAGTTATAATAAATATCAATTGCTTGTTGTGTATGATTTTGTTATATATAGTTGGGTATGATTGATAATATTGAAGATCTATGTTTTTGAGAGATATTTGACAGTAATTTTCCTTTCTTATATTACCTCATCTGTCTTTTATATTCATCTAATGATATTCTACTTTATAAATTAGAAAATAGTCTTTCAGTTTCTACATAAAGGGGAAATTATAATCTTCTGTTATAATCCATGATATTTTTGGTGGAATTCATCAATGAAAACAATTGGACCTTGTTGGGGTTTATAGGGTTAAATGTTCCTTTTCTTCTTTTCAGACAGGGATGGGAACTTTTAAACAGATAAATGGAACTGAAGAGTTGCCCTGGGAACTGACCCAGAGACTTAAGGTTTGATTGGGAACCAAAAGATTGTTATTGAAATGGCCATTAAGGCCACCTGTGACCATTAAAGGTGGATGCAAATTCTAAAAATACAGGGACTAATCATGGTGACACTTTAGTAGACAGCAGCTTGCACAAAAACCTGTGTCCTAAATCTTTAAAAGTATCACAAGTTCGGGGTATAAAAAGTGCTTCAAACTTCCCTAGTTGCAGTCTCCCTGCCTCTGTTTCTTTAACAGGGTACTCAATAAATCTACCTTCCATATGGTCTCCTGGTCTCTGGTGAATTATCTCCCCACAGCTCTCAATCACTTCACAGCAGTTTGACCTCCCTCTTACTGTATACATGGTGTTTCTTTTCTTAGGTTTTCTTTATGTTTTATTCAGTTTTTTCTTCAAGATTAGTTTCAGTTAGATATACTGATTTCTGAGTATAGAATTTCTCATGAGATGATTTTATTGCATTATTAATGTTGTGTGTAGCTAGTAACAATAACTCTTTTCACATTTCTGGTATAATTTGTATCTTTTCCTCTTCACTAGTTTGAAAGTTATCAACTTCATTAATGTTTTCAAAGAATCAGTTTTGGTTTCTAATTATTGTCTATTGATTCTCAATTTTTAATTTTTGTCTTTTGCTTTATTAGGATTCACTTTTCTTTCCTTACCCTTACTTAACTATGAAAGAAGCTGCATTTATTAACTTTAAAGCTTTAGTACTTCTCATATATACATTTAAAGCTATTCATTAACTTCAAAGAATAGTTTTTCCTCAATTTCATGAGTTGACCTGTATCTTTATTTTGATATCTTATGTAATGTTTCATTATTTACTTCATTTAATTTTGTTTTTATTTTATTTATATTAAGTACAGGTGTGACTACTAATCCATGTGTTATTTAAATGAGTGTTCCATAATGTCCACAGATTTTTATGATTTTTCAGCTATTTTTGCATAATTGGTTTTAGTTTAGTTCTGTTGCTGTCTACATATATATATATTGTATTATATCTGATTCTTAAGTATTGGAAAATAGCTTTTTATGGCTAAAATGTGGTTTGTCTTGGTAAATATTTTTTCATATGAACCTTAGAGGACTTTATTGTGCTATGCAAAATAATGAAACAAGATCTTTGTTATACACTGTACACAGAAATAATTTGTACACTGTACACAGAAATGAAACAGGATTCAAGATTTGAAAATAAATTCTGAGACCATAAAACTACGAGAAAACTAAGATGTCACTTCATATAAGTCTGAACATTTTTTTTTAATTAAAAAGAAAGCCAAGGGCAGTAAAATTCTAAATGAACAAATGGAAGTACATCAAACTGAAATGTTTATTTATCATAAAGAAAACTATTAAGAAAATAAAAAGTAACAAGAAGGGAATGTGAGGGACAGCTTAGTGGGTTATTAGAGAGAAGTTGACTGGGGCACTAAAACATGAAAGTGCAGAAAGGAAATGAAAGTACAGGATGGAGGAGGCTGGGTAAGTGACTCTTGAGGTGTGCTCTGCTCTGTACCTGCTCACCTTCAACTTTTATTAAGGAGTTTATCAATACATGACATAAGCACATAAGCATTCATTGATCCAAGTGCATACAATTGCTACATGCAAGAAAGCAGTTTCACAAACAATTTTTCCAGACAAAGCAAAATACAATGTATCAGAGGAATGCCAGCAGATGTAGGACTTTCCTGGGGGCAAGTTATATCCCTGGCTGCTTGTGGCCTGGGTCACCTTGTTCTATTTGACCTTCTCACAGAGCAAGCAAAGCATATTCAGAACCCATGCCAAATAGTTCCCAACATGAAAATATTATGTATGATAAGGGAGTATATCAAAAAACATCATACAGTTAATCAGGAGTCAGAATCTAAGAAATATTTGTAGAGGAGTTGAAAAAACATTTTTCAAAAAAGATACATAGAACAGTAGCAATATGAAAAAGTACTCACTAATCATCAAAGAAATGCAAAACAAAACCAAATTGAAATATCACCTTATACCCATTAATAACTATGGGTGTTATTAAGCAGCAAAGATACAAGAAATGATGGGATGTTCAGAAAAGGAAAGTATTGTTCAGCTCTTGGTGGAAATGTAACTGGTACAGCCACTATGGAAAACAGAATAGGCCTTTCTCAAGATGTTAAAAATAGAAGTACCACAATATTCAACCATCCTGCTTAGGGGAATGTATCTAAAGGAAGAAAAAGCACCAATTTGGAAAGCTATATGCTTCACCACTATGTTCAATGGAAGAATATTAACAATTATCAAGACATGAGATAAACATTCATACAAATGTACATATCTATAAATCTACCAAAGCATTTATTATCATTTGTTTATCTACCATCTGTTTATCTATCTATCCATATTTATATGTTGTTTAGTACAATTAGAGTGAAATCCTACGTTTTATGGGCCCTAAAGGCATTTGGCTAAGTGAAAAAGAAAAGGCAAAGTGTTCATGTGAAAAGTACTAAAAACCAACTTTAAAGATATAAATAACAGACTGAGTGTGTGAAAAGAATGAACATGGTAAAGCTACAAACTTCCAACTATGATAAATAATTATTTGTGATATATTATCTAGCATAGTGACTATAGTTCATAATACTTGATTTGTTGAGAATAAATATTGAAGTTTCTCAGCACAATAGAAAAAAAACTAGTTTAGTGTGCTACCAGATGTAAATTAAAAATTAAAAATAGAAATTCCAAACAATCCAGTTATCCCTCCTATGTTCTTTTACTTGAAAATTACAAACACAAATTTGTAGAGATAGTGCCAAATCATTTACAGTAGCTAAGAACTGGAAACTTTCTAAGTGCCCAAGGATAATGGATAAAGGAGATATAGTATATATACATAATAGAATATTATTTAACTCTAGAAAAAGATAAAATTTTGTCATCTGTATAAATGATACCAAGCCATTAATAGGATACATGCATTTGATAAAGAGCTGGCTACTTTCCTGTTACTATAGACTTGCAAAAATTTAGAGAGCTAAGTAGTACCTTGATAATGATAGGAGTTGCCTAGCCCTAAGTGCCAATGTTTCTTGTTTAAGAATGCAAATTTTAAGGACATGGTAGACTTGAGAATGGCCTTGATTAGTATTTCCTTTCAGAATGATACAAGGTGGGGATAAGAAGAGAAACAAGTTTTCCTCTAAGTGATAGCTTAGGAGCTAGTTCCTAGAAAGGCAGGAAAAAGAAATAGGAGAATATCTAAGGAGTGTTGAAACAAAGGATGGGGATCTGCCATTTTGGGTATCAGCCATTTGGGGATGAATCATTTTGGTCAGGGATTTTGGAGGATGAAGATGTGAGCTGTGTGGCCATGTGGCCAAGGCCTGGGACCTGCAGCCTTTGGCTGACCTAGGCAATAGCTTGCTTGTTAAAGGAAGCTGAGGAATGAGATTTGAACTGTGTGTTGGACTTTACCTTGCTGAGTTTACTTGAATATTTTTGGAGAGGTTGTGTGAGCACCAGGCCTGAGATGAAAATGAACTTTGCTGGTGCCTGTACTATGAAGTTTCTTTCTTCTACCTGGAGGAGGACAAGGAGAAGTTGGGATACACGAAAGGAAGATGCTGACTCTTTGAGCATGTGGAAATAAACTCTGAAGGATTGGACAAGTGGTGACGTTAACAACACTAAAGAACTGAGGGTTTTGGACAATCTTGGGGAAAGGCTTTGGACAATGTTGAGAAAGGTTTTGGTCAATGTTGAAGTAATTGGAGTTCTTCTTATATATTTTTCCTGTAGTAAATTGGAATTTACTTTGTTTAGTAATAAATTAGTCTGTACTCTAAGATTCTTGTTCTGACTTACAATTTTAGTGAGAAGGGATGATGGAAAGGACCCAAAGATTTGAAAACAGACTGCAGGAGTTATGAAAATTAAATTTGAGGCAAGTGGCTGTGAGTTTAAAATTCAGTTCTAACTTTTTTTTTTTTCTCTTGCAGGCAGGCTGGGAGCTGAGAGAAGCTGGTAGGCAAAACAATAGTAAAGGAGCCAGTGAAAAGGCAAATATGGTCTGTGAAGGCATTTACCTGCAGGAGGTATAGGAATCTGCCTGGGAGAAACAGGCAATTGATTTAAGTTGTAAGTTAGAAAGCCTCCTTTCTTTCATCCAATTACAGAAATAAGAAACTGATACTAGGTGCATACCCTGTTCCCCTCTATCTATTCACATAGTTCATACTTAGATTTGATATTGCTATAGATTTGTAAATTTCAAAGAGGACATGCTAAAATGTGAGGATGGCCTTCATTAGAATATTACTCATCAATTAAAAATGACAAATTAGATGAATTTATGATAACATGGACCCACCAAGTAGAAATCATATTAGCAGAAACAAGTCAAAAAGATAAAGACAGACACAAAATGGATTCACTATACTATTATATAGGACTTGGGAAAGATAAACAAAAAGCTGTGAAGAAAAGTCAAAAAAAGCTAACACCATCAAATTGAAGAACACAACTTGGGGTGGGAGGGTGGGATAGAGGGGTAATGGTGGATGGGGGTGAATCCTGGAAATTACAAAGATGTGAAATTTATATATAAATAAATTATTTGCTTTTTATTAAAAAAAAGAATTTCCTTGTAGAAAGATCAATAGAAGGGGAAAGGAATAAGGAAAACAAGTTTGTTTGTTTTTCCTGTAAGGTGATATAACTTATGAGCCTGTTTCTGGAAGGGCAGGGAAAAGAAATAACGTAATATATGGAGAGCTGGCATAAAGAACAGGATCATCCATCTTGATTAGTACTTTTGGGGTTTGCATTCTGGGAAGAAGGAAAATGTAAGTCCAGGCCGGATGGCAGAGTCGGGCAGCCCAGCCATTGGCCTGTTGCCTGTGGACTCATGGGTTTTAGTAAGCAGCAGCTGAATGTGCCTGCTGAAAGCTAACAAGTTTTGAGATTTGGAACTTTCATGCGGGAGCTTGCCATATTTGGTGGTTTTAGAGGTTGGTGGAGAGTTCTTAAGTTAGACCTGAGAAGAAAATGAACTTTGCTGGTTCCTATACATTGGAGTTTCTTTCTTCTGCTTAAAGTGAGGAGAACACTGCAGCAAGGAAAAGACAGCATCTTGCCTTAAACTGCCTGCTTGGAAGAGCTGAAACATGCCAAGAAGAATGAAGGACGTTCTGTGTGAAACACATGTTTCACTGATTGATTGGACATTTGGTGAGATGAACAGGAATTAAAGGATCGAGGGTTTGGACAATGTTAGGGCAACTGGGGTTTGGGTTTTCTTATATGTTTCTTGAAATGTCAGATTGGGGGGTACACTTCAGCTGACTCTGTACACCCTGACTAGTCCAGGGATGCCTGGCTAGACTTGGTGCCCCATCTGAAAGCTTAAGAGGAAGGGAAATGTCCCCTCTTCTTTTATGCCCCCATTCCATTCTGTTGGCTTTGAGTAGTACATAGGATGCTGTGTATCCCCTCCTGTGCCCCCAGCAAGTATGTAGGATGCTGTGTCCTCCTATGGCCAATGAAAACAAGGAATTGCCATGGGTTCCAGACATTTCAAACCAGATCCTTCCACACTTTTGGGCTACCTCCTAGTCTCACTTGCTCTCTAGGGCCATACCCTAATGTAACTCCTAAGCATCTCCTATTTTACCTTCATGTTGATTTGCCACAGTACCAATTGTACAGTGGGTCCTGATGAACCAAAAAATAGAAACTTTTGACCTTTCCATCCTTACTAAACTCAGCAATTTCTGTCACTGAAATGGCTAATGGTCAGAGATCCCTTCTATCAGGTATTTTCTCTCCCACCCCTCCCTCCTCAAAACCCATCACCCTTTCTCAGTTCTCTCCCAACTCTGACAAATTTTCCTCTGCAAAATCGCTCAAGAATTCCTTTCTGCTTTCACCAAACCTCCTAAAACTCTTACTTCTCTTCTAATGGTCTCCCTCCTTCTTCCCTATTCTAAATTGCCTAAAACCTCCCCATCCCTCACCCTTCCAGTACCAGACCCACAACCCCCAAATCTCACTAACCCTACCATGCAGCCTGGCACTAAAGTCATTCCCCAATCCTGAGTCACCGGGTGGCGCCACCATCTTGGCCACTTATTTTATTTTCCAGTCACCCCCAGACATACCAAAAAAAACCCAAAAAAACAAAAAACAAAAACAAACAAACAAACAAAAAAAACTTAGAAAAGCCAAAATAGCCCTCAAACTCCTATCTGAGACCTCTTGAACATGCTATTTAAAGTCTTTGATGACCGGGAGGGATAGGATAGAACTGAGAGGAAACTCTGGACTTGCCAGAAGACTGAGCTTCTGACTCAGGTTCTAGTGGCTGCCTTGAGACCATCATTCCTTGCTCTTCCTCCAAAGACCAAAAAAGTGCCAACACCAGCCTCCTTGCATGGAAAGCCACTGCCAGGACCTTGTTTCAAATGCAACTGGAAAGGTCATTGACCCAGCCAATGCCCTAAACCCCAACCTCCACCTGATCCTTGCCCCATCTGTGGTAATCAGGGTCACTGCCCCCATGGCACCGAGTCCTGGTAGGTCAGTCCTTCCAGCCCCTACCACACTTCCACTGGCAGTCTTGGGATTAGCAGCAGAAGACTGAAGAAACCTAGACTTACTCTGATAACCCTCAAGGAAGCCTAGGGTGACACTCAAGGTAGCAGGTACATCAACCTCCTTTCTGGTTGACATGGGGACTACCTTCTCTGTCCTCCTTTCCTGCTCTAGTCAAACATCCTCTACTAGTCTTGGTTATGGGAATTGATGGCCTCCCCTCTTAACCCCAGGACAACAAGTAATGTCAGCTAAATAACAAACCACTGGTTCATTCCCTTTTATTCATGCCCTCTTGCCCCACCTGTTATGAGGATGGGACCTAAACTAAACTGGGAGCTAGAATCACCTGGTCACCTGACGTGGCAGAAACTTTCATCCTCCCTTTGCTACCTATCAACTCTAATCCAAAATACTCCCCTACCTCCAAATAACCTGGAAGTATGGGCTATCTCTAACCCATTAGTTGTCACCCCAGTCCTCATTAGCCTTAAAAATCCTTCTTCTTTTCTCTCACACCCTCAGTTTCTTATCTCACTCACTGACAGGGCCTTAAACCCATTATCCAACACCTCTTAAAAAAAGGATTCCTTACACCTACCAATTCACCCTGTAATACCCCCTTCCTCCCTGTGAGAAAAACCAATGGCTCTTGCTGCCTAGTTCAGGACCTTTGCCTTATCATGAAGCTGTAGTTCCCATCTACCCTGCAGTGTCTAAACCACTATACCCTTCTGTCCCACATGTTATCTTCTACCACATGCTTTTTTTTTTTTACTATCCCTCTATAACCTCAATGTTACTCATGCTATCACCATACATCAATAGTGAATGGAGTAGGGAGTTTTCTGGAACAGTCCTCACTTATTTGGTCAGGCATTAGCTAGAGATCTCTCATCTTGCAACATTCAACCCAACACTCTCCTCCAGTATGTTGACGACCTTCTCCTCTGTAGTCCTTCCTTATCACAATCACAAGAATATACTGCAAGACTCCTTAATTTCTTATGCTCTAAAGGATACCATGTCTTCCCATTCAAAGCCCAACTTTCCAACCCTACAGTCATCTATCTCGGCCTTCATCTAACTCCCTCTTCCAAATAGCTAGCAGTGGACCACAAACAAGCCATTTCCTCATCAGGGGACCTTCCCTCCCCTGTTTCTGCAGAACAAATCCTCTCCTTCCTAGGTCTTGTTGGAGTCTTCCATCACTGGACCCCTAATTTTGCCTTCCTAGCTAAACCATTGTAAAATGCTGCAAAACCCTCCCCCAAAGGACTTCTACCCTGGGGAAGTCCTCAAACCTTCCTTATACTCAGAGACACCCTTCTTAAGGCACCTACCCTTGCCCTTCTAACCCAGAAAAGCCTTTCCTCTTGTTCACAAATGAACATGGAGACATTGCAGTGGGTGTCCTTTCCCAACCTCTGGGACCAGCCCTGCATTCTATAGCTTGTCTTTCCATACAGATGGATCCACTGTCAGAGGCTGGCACCCCGTCTCTGTGCCCTAGCAGCAGCTACCCTACTCACCTGGGTTCTCTCAAACTCATTCTGGGTAGATCCATTCAAGTACATTCTGCTCACCACCTCCAGGACCTCCTGTCTTATTGCCCACTCTCCACTCTTAACCCCTCCCACTTACAAAACCTTCACATGCTCTTTATTAAAAATCCTGTAGTCAGTCTCATCCAATCAAACTCTCTCAACCTGGCTGCTCTCCTGTCTACTTCTGCCTCAACCCCCCTACTACACATTCCTGTCCTTAAATCCTGGATGAGATGCAATCCTCCAACTTAATTTCCCAAACTCTCTCCTCTAATACCCACTGAACATTAATTCAAAATATGCTTTCCCATAGCTCACAGACATGTGACAGTCTGACAGAAAAAGGAAATTTCTTTCCACCAAGAAAACACTAACATTAAACTTCTAACAGTCTTACAGTTTCCTACAGTCAAATCTGTGCTCCTAAATCCCCTCATGGGGGAGTCCGCCCACCTTTTTCTTTTGCAGCTCAGTGGTCCTGCCTTTGTCTCAATGATAACACAGCAAACATCTGCAACTTTACGCATCACATGGAAGCTTCATATCCCCTACCATCCTCATCCTCAGGTAAAGTGGAGAGCACCAATGAATTAATCAAGGACCATCTGATTAAACTCTCATTAGAACTCCATAAGTCATGGGTTGAACTCCTCCATTTAGCTTTCACAAGAATAAGGGCCAACCCAAGTGAACCCCTATTCATTAGCTCTTTTGAATTAATGTACGGTTGCCCCTTTCTCCTTAACCATGACTTACCTATCCAACCCTCCCCACTTGCCGTTTGCTGTCTATCTTTCATACCTCTCCCTACTCAGACAATTACATGACAGCCAATATTTACCCAATCCTGTCTCTGATCTTGACCTTCTCAACCAACCATCCTGGCCACTGCATCCAGGAGACCACATCCTACTTAAAACACTACGACCACATCCTACTTAAAACACTACAACTATTAGGGGACTGTGGCCCCCAGTACTGGTGTTGATCCATTAAAATAATACCTATTGTTCATTGATGGGTGGAGACTTGGAGAAGGAAGTAAAGCCTCCTCTCTATAAAAGAGAATTAAAGGATCAGGGAGGGGGGCAGAGAAAAAGACAGGGAAAGAGACAGAATGGAACAGAAGAGAAGGGAGAACAGAAGAGAAGGGAGAACAGGGAACAGAACAGAGAAGACAGAACTGAGTAGGAAGGTGCAGAGAGAAGTAGCAGAGAGGCTGGAAGGCCTCAGACTTGCCGCTGCCATGTGGGGCAGCAGGGCAGGGAAGGAGGCCAAGATGTGGACTTCCATTTCCAGCCCAGGCCGGTGAGGAGTCTTGGGAAGCATGTTAGATAAACTTGTGGCCTGTGTGAGCTGTCTTGAAAATGTAGCACTTGAAAACTTGGTTTAATTTTGAAACTGGTTTAATTTTGAAGCTTGGAAGTCTTTTGGAGAACTGAAGAAAGTTTGATGTGTTGGTATTTTCAACGTGAGTAGTCTGAAGTGCTTTCTGTGTTTCTGCATTGAGTGAGTTTTGCTGATGCTGGGCCACTTTGGAGTTTTTTGCTGAAAGAATGCCAGAGCTGTGCCTTTTGGTGAAGAATTGATGACACCACCCTGGTTTTCCTCTCTGAATTTGAATCTCCTACTTTCGGAGAAGGATCGATGATGCCATCTTGACTTCTTCTGGCTTTGAGTGAGTGGAGCTGAGTCTTTGAAGAAGGAGTGGAGGTGCCATCTTAACTCCTTTATCCAGCTTAAGGTGAGGCAGCCATTTTGTGGCAGCTATGGACTTTGTGGCACTTTGGACTAGAGACTGGACTGTGTGGTAAGATTACCCATGAGGTTCCCTTGTACCCCTTATTGACTTTTGTCTAATTTGTCTTTCAATAAGTAAATTTGTTTTTGCCTCCCTCTTAAAGTTTATGTGGTCTTGCTACTACACACACGGACTGGGAAGAAGCTGGTGTGTCACTGACTTTTAAAGAGTCAGCTGCTACACTTTGTAGGTTTGGGTAAACACCCCGTTTTGTCTGTTTTGCCACCCAATTTTCCAACCAAAACCACTACAGACTAAGATGGAGCAGCCCACACACCATAATTCTCACCACACCCACAGTGGTAAAACTTCTGGGAGACCCTCCTGGCATCATCTAAGATGAGTCATAAGTGCTCCAGAAGACAAACAATATGTATGTAAAGTGGTAGATCCCACTGGAGTCCAGATTTCTAAACTTACTGTCACCAGGCACTCAAACTAAACTCCAAGCATCTAATATTGTTTAACACCTCAAAGAGGTGGGTATGATTCATCTAGCTGCAGAGCCCACTAGCACCTGGTTCCTGCCATTAATAGAACCTGCTGTTTTTATAATGCTACTTTTTCTTTTTGCTCCCTGCCTTTTAAGCTTTCTATGTTCCCAAGCTCAAAAAATGGCCCCAATTTCCTTCAATCAAATGCTTTTGTACCAGTACTCCAAATCAAGACCAGTGAGAGCCCATCTCCCTCCTCAACTCTCCTTTCATTTCAGTCACCCTGCTTCCCCCTCTATGCCCCAATATCAGTATGAAGTAGCCAAAAGAGACCAACTTCTCCCATCTTCTAAAACCAAAAAGACTGAAATGAAAGTTCAGGCTGGGGATGCTGGGAGTCTCCATGAAAGGTCAGAGTGGGGAGCTAGGACCATCCTTAAGAGGATTATGGATGCCATCTAACCCAAGTCTTACCCTCCAGCTAAAGTTGAGGCTGTCTTCAACCTTGCCCAGCAAATGACTTTATCCCCCAGTTAACCTTGCCTAGCACACTAGTAAAACCAGGTTCCTGCCTCTATAGAAGCAGACACCAACTCCACGTGGGTGCAACTTCACTAACCCCTCCACCCTGGGCTAGTGGACCTCACTCTTTATTGCTCATGGCAATAAAAATGTTTATTCTACTTGACCTGACTCTTGTTTCTCTTTCCTTGCCACCATCCTTTCATATTTTCCCACTGTTCTCTCATATTCCTAACCCTGTTCCCTCCTTACTCACTGTTCTTCATTTTTTTTTTTTTTGCATCCAATCACTTAAGAAAATCACTTAGTTAGAAATAAACATTCTTTTCACTATAAGAATCTGTTCTGGTTTTGGAAAATAAAATAAGGGCTAAAAATAATAGTAAGAACCCACACCTAGTATTATTGGATGTCTTTAGGCTGCAGGAGCTGCAAAGGGTAAACTGAGGCAAGCTAGTACATTTTAAATGGCAGTTTCTGGCTTTTCCACAGTCTATGGGGCTCTGGACAGAGAGCTAAGAAACAGTGACTGGAATCTGCATAACAAAGGTGACCAGTCTGTGAGAAAGGCTTTCACCTACACAAGGTTAGGGTTTGAGTTTGCCTGGGAGAAGCAGGCAGATGATTTCTTTGACTTTATAAAGTTGGAAAGCCTCTCTTTGGCCTGATAACAAACCGAGAAGGAACATAACCGGTGAAAAAATTCAGAGGAATGGCAAGCACCTTATCATTTCAATCATATGAAGCATAGAAAGAAAATAAGCAAAAAGATCAACTAAAGCAAAAGATAACATATGAACTACAAACAAATTTTAAAAATGTTAATATAAGGCAAGAGCAGTAATTGTTGGTGGAATGCAGTCAAAAGGGATTTGTACAGTGTTATTTGGAATCAGAATTGATGTTACTGAACCCAATATGTGCAGTGTCATTTGTTGGTAAAACAGGCATTGCCATTATGTGTGTCTGATAAATACAAAGGTTAAGGATGACTTAAAGCAGGGAGCTAAATGGTTACTTACTTCTTTTACCTTGGTATTGTAAATCTTAAGTAGACTTGGTGAACATGCTAATTTAACTTCTTGTGGATACTGTTCCAAGGCCCAGGTGGGGAAGGAGAAATGGTTCACCAAGGGAGAGTGTGACTGGTAATTCCAACATCAGTATTCACAATGAGAAGGGCAACAAGGAAAAGAGATTAAAAGAAACATGTGTGAAGAACCAGGAATTGGCCATTTTTGGAGAGTATGAGGCCCTGGCTGTGGTGGCTGAGGCAGAGAGGAAGAGTCTGCATTTGGCCAATAGACATGGTTTCCAGGATGGTGAGAGATCTGCCATTCTGGGAGTGGCAATGGGGCCAGTCTCAGGGAGAAGTGTTGAATTGCAGCAGGACAGGAAAGTGGCAGTGAGCTTTTGCTGCAAAACAGGCATGGTCCACTGCATTTGAACACAGGAGCCTCAGCATGTGTAAGCTGATAGTGTGCGCCAAGGAGTCTAAAGAGTTTGCAGATTTAAGCTTTGTCCTGAAACTGGTTTTGTCTAATTTGATTCAAGTATCTTTGGATAGACCCATGAGCAAGACTTGAGAAGATGGTCCTGGTGTTGGTTCTTGTTTTACCCTGGAGTTTTTCCTATTGCCTATAGGTTGGACAGACTCCAAAAGAGAAGTGGAACTACATGTCTCGGGACCACGAGTTTGGAAGAAGCTGGAACAGATACCAAAAGAGAAGAAATGAATGCCCTGCTTTTGGATCTTGTGCTTATGAAATCAGATTGAATGGACATGTAATGAAATAACTAGGAAATAAAGGACAGTTTTGGACATGTGGTGAAAAGACCAGGGACTAAAGGACAGTTTTGGACATATGGTGGTATAAAGAGGTTTTCACATGTTTACTCTATAGTGAAGCCATGACCCCAACACGGGCAGTGCATTTGTTCTTCCCGAGTGGGGAAGAGAAAATGTATCACCAAGAGGGTGTGTAGAAGGAAATTGGAGCCTTTGGCTTGGGGGGGGGGGTGTGGGGAGAGAGAGAGGAAAAGAGCAGAGACTGAGGAAACTTTTTGGGGAAAGGAGAGATATGAGAATGGCAAGGCAGATAGAGTCCGTGGCCAGGCTGAGCAGAAGCCCCCTGGAAAAGTGATCTGGTACCTGGGATAGTCAGGGGTTTAGAAAGTTGACTTGTGCATCAGTATTTGAAGAAGTTTGAAACACCTTGGAGAAATAGAGCAGCTGGGAATGCTGGAGAGAGAAAAAGCGAAGAGAAGAGGCTCAAGAAAGACTGGACTTTGCAGAGTACCTGCTTCATGTTTGGAGGGGCAAAGGGCACCATCTTGGACATGTGTCTTTGGGGCCTTTGTGACTGAAAATGGTGGCTGGGGTAAGATACCTGGCCACTTTTGGCTTTAAGGACTTTTTGTTTGCCCTGTTAATTTGCCTTGTAAGTAAAACCCTTTTGTTAAATTGCATTTTGACTGGCAACTGTTATGCATGGATGGTATGAACCTGAGGGAATCAGAGTGGCAGAAGCTGCATTCTAAATATGGCTTGTTGATTGAATGTTTCTGCCCTATTTTAAACTGATTTCAATAGTACCTGTGATGAAGTAATCAGGGTTTTACATGCTCACTTTTTAGTACATATGTGGATAAAACCAGTTTACTTGTTTACTTTGTAATAAAATATAGTTGGTGTACTTTGAGAGCTTGGTCTGACTTGGGGGTGCAAGAATGTCTGTGGACAAGCAAGAGACAGGTCTAAGAAATAAAGTATTTTTCCTTCTTTCTCTATTTTGGTACAAAAAGGGTCCTGGGGCAAATAAGCAAGTCTTTAAGTGATGAAAGTAACTATTGTGTGGAAGTTTTAGGCTTAATAAAAGTCTCTACCCTTTTTGCATCAGATTAAAAAGTAAAGGTTTTTCTCTGGTTTAGGAACCTGGTAAAAGGATTTTTTCCGAAGATTTGCCTCCTTCTCACCTGATAACAGTTTCATAAGAGAAAACATGGAGTTATACACACACACACACACACACACACACACACACACAGAGTCAGTAAAAAGACCATATGATCCACTTTTGGATGGATACAATCACACATTTGCGTATTTATTCAGATAATATAAAATTCTAACAATGCAATTTTTGTACTGCATGTTCATTGAAGATTTATTTACAAAAATCAAGGTGTGGAAAACCCTAAATACTAATTGATAAATGGATGGACTTTCACTATACTTTCATGTTTAATATTACATCACTTTATTTACCTCAAACTTTTAATACTATTTTAAAAAGCAAACAACAAAAAGTCAGCACATTCAACATAAAAAGACCTCTTTCACCCTCCACCATAGTTCATTGTATATCCTACTCACATGGTTCCCTCTTGTACTGCAATATTATCATGAGAATTTTTGGGTTTTACTGTTGTTTACTTTTGTCTTTCTTCTGTTTGTTCATTTACTTTTGTCTTTTACCTTGTGTTTACTAAATGTACATGAGCGGTTATTCAGTGTTTGTCTCTATTTCTTATTTATTTCACTTAGCATAATTTCCCTTCAGGTATATCCATACTTTCATAGATGATACAATTTCACATTTGTTTTATATTGTTGTTGCTGAATATTATTCCATTTTTCTTATAAACCACATCTTACTCATCTTAGGTCGTTTCCACAAATTGGTAATTGCAAATTGTGCTATAATTAACATTGTTGTTCATGTATTCTTTGAATAAATATCTAGGAGTCAACAGCTGGACTACATGGTAGAACTATTTTTAGTTATCTGAATAGCCTCCATATTTTATTCTTAGATGCTGCACAACTCTACATTTGCACTAACAATAAGCATGAATGCATTTTTCTTCACACTCTTGAAAGTATTTTTTTTCTATTTTGATAAGGATCAGTCTTACAGATTTGAGTTAGTTCTTAGTTGGGACCTTAATTTACATTTCTCTGATGACAAGTGATGTCATTGTTTCATGTGCCTACAATCATTTATCTGACTTTATTGGAGAAGCACCTATTTAGCTCTTCAGCCCATTATTCAAATTGGGTTACTTGGTTTCTTTATATTGAGTTGCATGTTTTGTTTGTAGAATTTCATGTAAATACCCTGTTAGCTATATATTGAAAATATCCTCTATTTACTAGGTATCTTTTCTATTTTTATGTTTCTTTTGGTTTCTTTTTATTGGTTGGTTTGGTTTCTTTTTATTTGGTTTATTTGGTTTCTTTTTATATGGTTTCTTTTTATTGAGTTTTATGTTTTGTTTGTAGAATTTCATGTAAATACCTTGTTAACTATATATTGAAAATATCCTCTATTCACTAGGCATCTTTTCTATTTTTATAAGTTTATTTTCCTGTGTATAAGATTTTCAGTGTGATATTATTCCATTTATTAATTTATTTTTTATTTCCCTTACTTTTGAAGTTCATTCTATAAGTACATTCCTGATGCAAAAGTTGTGAGCTGATTTACCTATTTTTTTCCATTGTATTTTATGGTTACAGGTCTTACATAAAGTTACTTGATACACTTAAATTTAATTTCTATGTTTGGTATAACATAGTTATCTATTTTATTGTTTTCAATGTGACTGTGCAGATTTTTTCAACATCATTTGTTAAAAACACTTTTTCTTCCATTGTATATTCTTGTATTGTATTTTCTTCCATAGTATATTCTTGATTCATTGCATCAGATCAATATATTTATGAAATACATTTGACAAGATTCAACATTTATTTGTGAGTAGAACTATTCAAAAAATGGAAATAAAAGGAGCATACCTCCTCATATTAAAGATCATAAATAACAAAATCACCCAATGGTGAGAAACTGAAAGTTCTACCTCTAATATCTGGTGAGGATAGGATGTTCACTTGCATCACTATTATTCTACATAACTAGTGGAAGAATAAGCTAGAAAATTAAATAGAGGAAAATATAATTCAAATTGGGAAGAAGTAAAACTCTCACTGTCTTCAGATCACATGGAAATATACATACAAATCCCTAGTGACTCCACTAAAAAATGAATAGACAGTAAAGTGGCAGAATATTTAAAAAATATGCAAAAATTGTTTCTGTTGGTTTGTGCATGCAGCAGACAATATAATCAACAATAACATCAAAATTAATAAAACATCTATGTAGAAAGCAAAAAAGGATAATTATATGGCATTGTTAAAGCAAATAGAAAAAGGCATAAAACATTAGGAATATATTCCATGCTCATGGATTAGAAGTATTAGTATTGTTAACATGTCCATCTAGCACAAAGCAATATATATAGAAATCACATGCAGTATCTATGTGATTCAATGTCATTCTTCAAAGAAATAAAACAGATATTATTGAAGTTTATATTAAACCAAAATTTACCTAGAAGACCCACAATGAAACTAGGTCAAACTCATACAATACACACACACACACACACACACACACAAGAAAATAAAAATAAATAAAAAATAAAAACCTCAAAAATGAATTAAAGACTATGATGAGATCTGAAAGTAAATATATATAAGAAAATATAGGCAAAATACTTTACAGCACTTACTTCAGGGATGTGTTTGTTGCTTCAACTCTAGCAGCAAGAGAAACAAAAGCAAAAATGTACCTTGGTCTTTTAAGAAGTTATTAAGCTTTATGTGACCACCACTGACTTATTACTATAAAATGAATTTGTTTTATTTATCTACTTATTGATTTTACCAAGGTAACATCAGGGCATCCCCATTAGGTATTGCCACCATGCTGTTCCAACTACCAACTCACACATCCTCCACCACCACAGAAATTTATGCCT
The DNA here is from genome assembly GCA_004024945.1 of Uropsilus gracilis. NCBI lineage: Eukaryota > Metazoa > Chordata > Mammalia > Eulipotyphla > Talpidae > Uropsilus > Uropsilus gracilis. Next base: position 55,023 of record PVHY01003023.1, read on the forward strand.
CTTTCCTTTACTGTTTATTGTACCCCATTCCCTCTCTCCATGTGATCTCAGTTCTGTAGTCAGCTACTAATTTTTAGTTTTTTAGCATGTCTTTTATCTAGATACTTTATATTCTACCTAATAATGACACACTTTGGTAGTTATCTTTCTCCTTATGACTTATTATTTTATTTAGCATTATCATTTCAGGCTTTATTCATATTGCTGAAAATGGCATGAGTTATCCTTTTCCATTGTTGAGTAGTATTCCATTGTCTATATATATTTTTATGTAAAAGTATGATAAAATATAATGATAATTTTTCCACAATTTTGTCTTTCCTACACTGTCCCTGCCCTTTATCCTTCTCAAATTATTATCAATATGTAGATAATTATAGATATCTACAGATAGCTGAATCATTACTTTTAGAAGACTATATTATTACTAATCCAATTTTTTGAATATGTGTTAGAAAAAAATACATATAAAAATTAAATATTTTATAAGTAATTAATGCATGCCTACTTATTTCAATATGTATAATAGTATGAAAGCATATGTGGAATATACTTTATATATCAATAAATATACTATATATAAGTATATATAGGCAAATAGACATCAGTCTTTACCTTAGGTCTGTAAGATGGTCATTATTACTCTAGTTTACCATATGATAACATCATATTGCAGACATATTGTATATAGCACACTATAAGGAATATATGATATATATATATATGGATAAGTGCATAGTATTATAGGTAAAGAAAAAATAGTCATTATGTACTATTTTGTTAATTTTGTAGCATAAGAACGAGCTCATTCATAACTTTTGACTTTATTTGTATTTAATATATTTTATATTATAAAATATTGCACTAGCATTATTTTATGCTGCACATTTTATAATGTAATCAACACACATTATGTTGGGTTTTGTTATTGACATTGTTTATGCAATACATCACTACATAATAGAAAATAACATAAATAAATTAGAAAACTACAGTTTAGTCTGTGAGTAGAGATTTAAAAAAATGTTTTGTGGACCTTGGTTAATATGGTAAAATAATTCAAACATTTCAATTTTCTTTTAAGATTATCAAAACTCTTCTTACATATAAAACCCATTCTCCTCTTACAGATATACTGGTAGGTTTTGCTGATTGTGAGGCACATCTCTGTTTACCTGTCACAGTAACAGCTGACATTTATTATAAATATGCATTCAAATCTACTTCTTATGTCATTTGTTATAACATTGACTTTTATCTCTTGGAAATATAATTGTACTCCTCATTTGAAATATACATTTTGTTTAGATTTCAGACATGCTCTTATATAAGTAAAGACTAAACTTATTTGCTACAATTGAATAATTCTTTGTATAATATACGATATTGAAGTTTACTTTTCCTACTTTATGTATATGTATTGAGAGTGGAAAAATGATACAAGATGAATAACTTCTATCACAGTTTAATTTAATAACATAATCTCAAAACAATACCATAGAATAGAATAGAATAGACTATTTTACTTCAGTACATAAATAAGACTGAGATGTAGAGACATTAGGTACATTATATAGCTCACAAATATAAAATATAGGAGGATATTTTAGGTAAATTATAAGAGACAACACACAATTTTTTGTTATTGTGAAAATTAAATATAGACAAAGCAGAATAAACATGAGAAATATGTGATAAATATGTGGTAAATATGTATTTACCCAAACTAAAGTTCTCTTCCTGGTCATTGACTCTAAAGAACATAAACCATGTATTTGCATTACTTTTTGAACCTCATATGCTCATTGACAAATAATGTGTGCATACACAAACACTTCATACCACTGTTGGGAAAAAATATTATGTGCTTTTTGTGACATATTATACTTATTAAGCATATCTTTTAGCAAACTATTTAACTACCTGATAAAAATTTAATTGATACTTTTAATGCTAAATATTTTATATTAATTCACCCTAAATATTTTTAAATTTCTATATTGTGACATCTATCATTTCTATATTGTGAACTTCCAATTTCATTTTTTCCTGTCTTTATGTAATATGGTCATGTTTTTTAATTATGCTAGTATTCCTAAGTATATTGGCAATTTTTTAAGTGGCTCAGAACAGTTTCAGTTGTTTGATGCTGTTATTTATAAATCACATATAGCCTTCTTATTGTTGGGTTCAATTTTGTCATTTCTTTTAAATTTTGATAGATCATCCACCTTTTCTAGGTTTTCAAGTACTTATGATGAAGACATTTAATTTACTTTCATAATACTTACTTTATGACATTTTAAAACATAACCTTATATCTTTCTGTCTTTCCTTTATTCTTCTTAATTGGGGTCATAGATAACCACTGGATCTATTTATGTTCATGCGCAAATATGTTCATAAATCTGTCTCTTTGCGCACTTGGCTACAAGCAAAATGGAAAGTTTTAATCACCTTCATATTTTGTTTTAAATCCAGACACCACAGTTATTGCAGATTAACCTATGTGTGATATTGATCTGAATAACAGTTTCATTAACACAATATGAACTGGGTAAATTCACTTCTTTTTCAAATAACATTCAAATTATAATGTCAAAACATTCCATACACAAAAATAAGTCAATTCAATTGTTTTTTTACCTCTTGAAATAAAATTATTGGTCATTTTGTAACATTGTGGATGAGTCCCCAAATATGTGACCTGGCATGATATGACCCCCCAGGATGTAATCTGACATAATATAATGTGCCAGAACTAGAAAAACTGAAGCACACTGAAGCACACATCCAATAGAGCAAGTTAAAGAAAAAGGTTTACTCCTACCAGACCAAGTAAGAGGGGCTGAAGATATTTTATGCAAGGTCAGATAAAAAGCAAAAAAAGCTCTCTATCCTCCCCGTAACAGACACAAGAGGGGTCCCAAATAGGTTATCATTGATGAAAACAACTTTGGGGGTTTTATAGTTATTCTCATGCTTTGAGTTTAAGAGATTAACCATGTCATGCAGTTTCTTGATTAGGCAATTTGTAACGACATCCTACCAGAGATTAACCAATGTTAGTGGTATGAGCTTTTTCTTGTTATTGAGTTTTCTCTCTTGTTATGTTTTCCAAGGACGCCATAACACCTGTTTTATCCCTCCTCTTCCCAGTCTTATCCCTCCTCTTATGACTCTCAGAGTCCCAGTCAACCTTTTTGTCAAGTTATAACCTCTATGACTACAGAAATGATGTAAGCATTACAAATATTGGCAATGTGAATTGCTCCAAATAATAATCGCTTGAAAGAATTAAGGAAAAATATACTTAGATTAGAGTAATAAACTTATTTATCTTTGGAAAAAGTCTCAAATAAGAGTCACAAACCCAGATATATAGAGATATAAACATATGTGAAAATGAATAAAACAGTGTAATGAACTAAAATCAAGTGCTTCAGAAAAGGAATGAAAATGCCATCATATGTTTATTGGTTTCTTAAATACATTGTATTTAAAACATAAAAAAGAATTTTTTATGAAGTCAGAAGTATAAATTTCATTACAAGAGTAAAACTTTAAACTTGCCAAATTACTAAAATAGCAAACCACAATAAATTACACACAAGTCATATGGTGAAATTAAAAATGAATAATTAACTAAATCAACAGTGGTAATAAAGCAAAAAATAATAAAATGATAGTGGAAATAATGTAACAAATGTAAATAAAATAAACCTTTCTATGTAAATAAAATAAACCTTGTCTTTAAAACATATATAATTTGTTCTCCAAAAACAATTCTATGAGCAAGCTATATCTGAGATATAATTACTCAAAATGGATAATTATGCTGTAAAAATTTTCTTAGAAAATGATAGGAAAAAGTTTTCCAAAGTCCATTATGCTACCATCTTCTTTTCATAAATAATATAAATATATTTATATTTAGAATAAGTATATAAAAACAAAATTTGTGTAGGTTACACTTATAGTGTTTTTATGTATATATTTTAATGTATATATGTACTTACATATAAGCATACATAACATATATATAGTATCAAGCTTTCTTGTTTTGATGTTATATTGTTTTAAGGAAGCTTCAAAGAAAGTACATGGAAGTTACTTTGCATACTTTATTAAAATTCTTTAAATGTGAATCAGGCAAGATGTCAGTAAAGAGAAGAAAATGGGCTTGCTTCATCCAGAAATGCACAACAAAATATGCAAAACAAAGTCAGTAACCCAGGAGGGAAAAATCTAATTATCAATTTATACAACTGTACAATTAGCCCAATTGAAAGAGGTAGTAAAAGACTCTCATTGAACTTTGTTCAAAGTAATAATGGGGCAGTAAATTCATGAGTCCATAAGAGAAAAAAGTTATTATGGTGTAAAAGTCCGTATAAATATTGAATTGGGCACACGTTAACACCAGTGCTTCTGGTACTATATGGGATAAGGTTTTCCATGAGAAGACTCCCCAGAAAAAGTGCACATTGCTGGGGAGCTACAGAATTGAGGGCATAAAGTAAGGACTACTGCTTGAATCTGAGGCTTTAGATATGAATATATATTCAAGCAATTCATTATCAAAAATATTATAAAAAGCTATATAGCATTTTCTGTTTTTTAGAATATATATATAATTTCATCATATGTTATTTTACCATATATATGATGCATATATACATATGGTATATACATACATACCATATCATTATTTTCCCATATATTTGATAAAATAAACTTTCAGTGAAGAAAGAAAAAGTTCCCTGTTGGCAACTGCCCAAACTACTGGCACACCAGACCCATTGGTGGGCAGGTGTCTGAGCAGCCAGAGGACTCATGAGCTAGCAGACCCTCTCAGTGCCTGACAAGACCATGGAGACACATGGTCACTTACAACAAGTTGGTGGTAAGGATCCACACCCAAAAGGGAACCCCACAGACTGTCATGCATCAATAATGACTATAAATGAAAATAGACTAAACTAACCAATAAAAAGAAAGTCTAGAAATAGACTAAACTAACCAATAAAAAGAGTTTGTAGCTAGGTCAGGAAACAGAATCCAAACTTTTGCTGTTTCTAGAATACACCTGTAAATGAAAAGACAAACAACAGCTTAAAGTAAATGGTGGGGTAAAAAAAATCCCACAAATGAATGAGATTCAAAAGAGGATAAGACTGTAATACTTACATTAAGCAAAATAGATATTGCTTTAAAAAGTTAATAAGAAAAGAAGGGATAATATGTAGTGATTAAGGAAAAATTATATTTAGAAGACATAACACTTAATAAGGTATATTCTCTAAATAAAGGTACACCAAATACTTTAGACCACTAATATCAGCTCTGAAGGAAGACACTGGAAAAAACACATTTGGATCAGAAATTTCAACACCATAATCTCACCAAAGCACACATCAACTGGACAGAAAATTAACAGGGATCTAATAGCCTTCAAGAAAACTAGAAATCATGGAACAAATACATATGTAAAGGGCATATACTCAGTTTTTTTCTCAAGCGCTCAAGAGAAACTCTGCAGAATAAAACATATCCTATGACATAAAGTAAAACAACACCCTACTCTCAACAAAGGACAGATCAACAAGACAAAAGCTAAACAAAGACACAATCGCTCTAAATGAACATCTTTGCCATATATACCTAATAGATATCTACAGGACACTGCACACCCAGAGGAAGGAATAAACCTTTATCTCAAATGCACATGGATCATTTTAAAAAATCAACCACATATTAGGAAATAAGAAAAAAATTAATAAATATACAAAGATTAAAATAGTATCATTTTTTTCTCTGATCATAAAGACATCAAGCTGGAAATCAACAATGAAAAGAAAGAATGAAGAGTATCTAGTCCATGGAGACTGAACAACATGTTACTAAATGAAGACTGGGTATTTGAGGATTTAAAGACAAAATTAAAAATCGCCTTCAAAAAAATGGCAAAGAAGACACAACAGTACAAAATGTCTCATACTTAGCAAAAGCAGTTATAAGAAGAAGTTTCATGTCAAAACAAGTTCATATCAAAAAGCAAGAAACTAACCAAAGAAATAACCTAATCTTGCAACTTGAAGAATTAGAAAAGGAACAACAACAAAAATGTATGAAACCCAGCAGAAGGCAAGAGCTGATAAAAATAAAAGCAGAAATAATCTAGAAATATCCAGAAGATCAAAAAAAACAAAAGCTGGTTCTGCAAAAATTTAGTAAAATTGATAAACCCCTTTCAAGCTCACAAAGATGAGAGAAAGCTAAAATAAGCAGGATCACAAATGGAAGAGGAGAAATTACAACAGACATATTAGAAATCCAAAGGATAATCAGAGAATACCATGAATATCTATATGCAAACAAAAATAACAACCTCGACGAGATGGATAGATTTTTATAAAGATACAGCTACCCAAAATTGAACAAAGAAGAAATAGAAAACTTAAACAAATATATCACAATCAGTGAAATTGAAACGATCATAAAAGTTCTCCCTAAAAACAAGAGCCCAGGACCAGATGGCTACACAAATGAATTCTACAAGATATTTAAAGATAAAATAATGCCTGCACCACTAAAACTTTTCCCAAAAATTGAGAAAGAAGGAAAACTGCCAAACATATTTTACAAAGCAAACATTGTGCTCACACCAAAACCAAATAAAGACATTACTAAGAAAGAAAACTATAGATCAATTTCCCTAATGAAAATTGATGCAAAAAATTAAGACAAAATCCAGGCAGATGGAATACAATGATACATAAAAAGCATTATTCACCATGAAAAATTGGGTTTTATCCCAGGGACAAGGATGATTCGATATTTGGAAATCAATTAAATAACTACAACGTCAACAAGGAGAAAACCAAAAACCATATGATATCAATAGATGCATATCAAGAGATCATACTGATAGATGCAGAAAAAGCATACAATAATGTGCAACACCCATTCATGACAAAAGCTTTTGAAAAATTGGGGACAAAATGAGCATGCCTCAACATAATAAAAGCCATCCATGACAAACTTACAGCAAACATCATCTTAAAGGGCGAAAAACTAAAATCATTTCAATTAAGACCTGGAACCAGGCAAGGATGCCCATTCTCTCCACTATTTTTTAACACTGTACTGAAAGTTTTAGATAGGGCAACAAGGCAAGAGAGAGACATAAAAGGGATACAAATAGGAAAAGAAGAATTGAAGCTATCATTATGTGCAGATGATATGATTCTTTATATACAGAACCACAAAAAATCCACAGAAAAGCTTCTTGAAACAATAAACCAGTTCAGGAAGGTAGCCAGTTACAAAGTCAACACACTGAAGTTAGGAGGTTTCCTGTATGCAAAAAATCAAGCAAAGAAGAAGATATTAAGAAAACCATCCCAATTACCCATCACACCAAAAAATTAAATATGTGGGAAAAAAACTAAGAAAACACAAGAAAAGTATACAAAGAAAACTTTTAAAAACTGCTAAAAGAGATAGAGGAAGACAGAAATGGAAAGACATTCCCTGTTCATGGATTGGAAGAAATAACATCATCAAAATGGTCATCCTACCAAAAGCAATCTACAAATAAAATGGAATCCCTATAAAAATTCCAATGACATTCTTTAAAGAGATAGAACAAAAATTAATGAAGTTCATATAGATTAACAAAAGATCTTGCATATAAAAAAATCTTCCTGACCAAAAAAAGAGAGAATGGAGGTATTACTACTCCAAACTTCAAATTATACTACAAAAATATAGTAATTAAATAGCATGGCACTGGTACAAAAATATGTGGAGAGCCGTGTTCTCATTACTTTATTTCTGACCTGCTCTGATAAGCTAGTGAATGTTTGCCTACTGGGTGTGGCAGGAAATGCAAAGTGTTCTTGACTATCTACAGAACAATCTTTGTAATATACTTCCTTGAGGTCACACTTTGGCCACATTTTAGAAGCTTAGCAAGTACTTTCTCCTGGTCTCCTGGTGAAAATATGCATATAACCATGTGACCCCAAATCAAAACTTTTCAAAACTTTACTGATTGCTTCATGTTTTCTATCTGGTTCTAAATAAACCCAAGTCCACAGTCTGGAGAGAGGTTGTGAGCCCTTCTGTTTGAGTTTTATGGCTTGAATCTCAGTCCTTACCCTCCCACTCTGGAACCATTTGATCTTGTTGCAGCTGGCTTGTGACAAAAATAGATAATCAGAACAATGGAACAGAATTGAGTGCCTCAAATTAAACCACACATATATATTCAACTAATCTTTGACAAAGGAATTAAATATTTACATTAGAACAAGGACAGTCTCTTCAATAAATGGTGCTGAGAAAACTGGACCAAGATGAGTAAAAAATGAATCAAGACAATCTAACTGAAAATGGATAAAAGACTTGGAAATAAGACCTGAAACTGTAAAATGATAGAGGAAAAACTTGGGCAAAACCCTCCATGATTTACCCTTCAGAAATCCATTTCTGAACATATCTACAGCTGGCAAAAAATAAAGAAAAAACCATAAACATCTGGGACTACATCAAACTAAAAATCTTCTGTACAGCAAAGATACAACAAACTAAACAAAAAGAAACCCAACCAACGGAAAAAAATTTTTCCCTCCAAAAAAGTGATAAGGGTTTGATAACAAAGATCCACAAGGAACTCACACACTGAGCAGAAACAAAACAAGAAGTTCAGTCAAAAAATGGGGTAGAAGAAGTGTTGCGAGCCAGTCACGATGTAATCAAATGGTCCAGAGGGGGATGGTAAGGATTGACACTTGAGCCAAAGCTTGGTCAGAAGTGGCTCACAGCATCCCTCTCTGGACTGTGACACCTGCATTTTTTTTAAAGCTAGACTTTTATAGGAAACAAGTAGCAAGCAATAATAAAAGAGTTTTGATCCAGGGTCACATAGTTACAAGCATATTTTTGCCAGGAGACCAGTTAATGCAAGTTTTGTCTAAGACTGCTCAAGTTTGGTCAAAGTATGACCTGAAGAAAGCATTCTACAAAGATTGCTCAAGGACACTCTACTTTTTCCTCCACACCAATTTGGCAAACGATTCAGCAGCTTATCAGAGCAGGCAAAAATAGAGTAATGAAAGCTCCCAACAAAGAACTGAAAAGACACTTCTCCAAAGAGAAAATATAAATGGCTAACAGGCATATGAAACAATGCTCAACTTCTCTAGCAATTAGGGAAATGCAAATCAAAACCACAATGAGATACTACCTGGGTGGTAAGAATGGCCCACATCAAAAAAATGGTCAACAACAAGTGCTGGTGGGATGTAAAGAGAAAGGAACACTCTTACACTCCTGGTAGGAATGTAAACTGGTTTAGCCACTATGGAAAGCTGTGTGGAGGACCCTCACACTAATGGAAATGGAACTACCATTTGACTCAGCAATTGCTCTTCTGGAAATCTACCCTAAGGAGACCTCAATACTTATACAAAGGGACACCTGTACCTGGATATATATTGCAATGCTATTTATATAACTGCAAGGACATGGAAACAACCCAAATATTTCAAACAGATGAATGGATGAGAAAGATGTGATATATGTACACAGAGGAATAGTACTCATCATAAAAATGATAAATTTGATAAATTTGAGAAAACATGGATGAACCTAGAAGAAATAATATTAGCAGAAACAAGTCAGAAAGAAAAAAATAGAAACCAAGTGGTTTTACTAACATATGGGATATAGGAAAAACACACTAAGGCCAGGAGGAAAAGTCAAAAAAAGCTAACAACCAAGCTAAAGTACTTACCTGGATGTGGGGAGATATATATAAAAACTGAAAAGAAGGATTACTTTCCAGTAATTTTTATCACATCAATATTATTTTAGTACCAAAACAAATAACACACAAAATTCTACATGGCAATCACACAGATAAACACATGTGCCAACATCATTGATCATTGATAAAATCATAGCAAACTGAATTTGTCAGTGTACTAAATGGGTCATACACTGAAAATAAGTGGGATTTATATTTCAGATACACACATGGTCCAGTAACTGAAAATCAATTGAAATAATTCACCATATGAAAAAAAAATGTATCAATAGATGAGGAAGTTTTTGATGATATCCAACATTATTTCTTTTTAAAAAAACTTGTGAAACTGGATATAAACAAAATATACCTAAACATAATAAAAGCTGTTTCAAGCAAATCCACATCTAATTATCTTTCTCAATAAAGACTGAAAGCTTTTTCACTAAGATCTGGTACAATTCAAGGTTGTCCACTCTCACCACTACTGTGAAACATAGTCTTGGAAATCTTTTCTAAAACAATTAGACAAGTAAAATACATAAAATGAATATAAATTTTGAAAGAAGTAAAGCATCATTATTTGCAGATGACATGTAAATATATATAGAAAACCCTCTAGACTCCATAGAAAAATTAATCAAAATGATCAGTTAAGTGACAGGGTGTAAAAATCAACAGCAAATATCAGTTATCTTCTTATATACAAAGAGTCAAGTAGAAGAGAAAGAAATTATTTTTATAGCTTATGTATTTTCATTTTATTTTATTTTTAATAGTATAGGTATTTCTGTTACCTAGGGTTGTCTCGAACTTGCGGTCTCAAGTGATTCCCAATCTCAGCCTCCCAGGTAACTGGAATTACAGTTAAGTTCCACCATACCCAGGCAAGAAAAAAATTAAAATGGTGATCACATTTGCTAGCACTGTTCCCCAAAATTAAATCATATACCTAGAATAATTTTAATATGGAGATAAGAGATCTATAAAAAGATAACTATAAAATATGGTTAAAAGACAGGAGATGAGAAGTGAGAAAATATTTCCTATTTTGTGGAGTGGAGGAAATAATATCATCAAAATTGTCATCATACCACAGGTATGTACACATTCAGTATAGTTAAAATATCAGTGGAAGTTTAAACAATCACTACCAAAATATAGAAGGAATCACAAAATACACTGAAATAGCAATCCTGACAGAATTCTAGAATAGAATAGAATTTGAAACAGTCCAGAAACACACACACAGACACATACACTAACACACCCCAATATGAACAGTTAGTCTATGGAAAAGAAGCCAATAACATACACTGAAGTAAGGATAGTCTTTTCAATAAATGTTGGGAAAACTGGACAGATGCACACAAAACAAAGAAATGACAACAATCTTACAATGCACACAAATTAATTAAAATAATTAAAACTATAATTATTATGATTTTAGAATATAATTTGAGGGTTGGAAGTGTAATACCTCCATTATTTTATTTTTATTGGTATTATATATTATTTCAACAATGTCTTATTGTTCTTTTGTATATTTTTTAATATATTTCTTTTACATACTTTGTTAAGCTTATTCCTCAGCATTTAATGTTTTGGGAGGTGTGATTGCAAATGGGTTCACGTTCTTAATTTTTTCCTCATCTGTCTCACTGTTTGTATATAAGATCACAATTGATTTTTCCACTTGTTGATTTTATACTCTGTCACTTTCCAAACTGATTGGTTGATCTGCCCCCTCCACCCCCATGTATCTGTATGTATCTTATTCCATCTTCAATAATGCATTAAATAATGCATTATTTAACGATAATGTTGCTTCTTTCACAATTTGGATTTCTTTTTTATCTTTTGTTCAGTTACATAGCTAGAGTTTCTAATATCCTGTTTAATAGTACTTGTACTGCTACACCTATTCATGTTACCATATTTTGGTGGAAAACCTTTTTCATCATTGAAAGTGATATTTGATGTGTGTTGTTACAAATAGCTTTTATTTTGCCAAGTTATGTTACACCTATACCTATTTTTGAGCATTTTTATCATACAATATTTTCAAATGCCTTCATACATCTATTAAAATAAATATTTTTTAAATTTTTTGTTTATATACTGAATTATGTTGGTAGACTTTTCAATGATTGAGTCCCTGGTATGAATAACACTTGCTATGTGTGTGCATGTGTATGGTCTTTAATGCATTGTGGGGTTGGGTTTGCTAGGGTTTTATTAAGGATATTTTGCATCTGTGTTCATTAGAGAGATTTATGTACATTGTTTTTCTGAATTATCGTCATTTGATTTTGGTATTAGTGCGATATTTGTCTCATAAAAGGTACTTGAAAATATTTCTCTTTTTCAATTTTTGGAAATTTTAGCATGATAGGTGTTAGCTAATCTTTGAAGGTTTGGCAGAATACTTCTAAAACCATCTGCTCCTGGATTCACATTCCCACCTTGATCAAGATGTTTTAAAATAAAGAAAAAGAAAATATCCTCTTTAATATATTTTATGATACACATAATAATGAAACCAGGCAAAGGCAGTTCACAAAAAATACAAAATTATAGACCAAGGATGATGACGAATATCAATGTAAGTCTTCAACAAAATATTAATAAATTGAATTTAACTGTATACCACAAGGATGATACTCCATCAATGAAATTCATATCAAGAATGCAAGGATGATTTAATATATATAAGTAACTTGATGCGTCACATCAATAAAAATAAACATAAAAACACAATATTATCAATAGAGAAAGTATTCTACCTCAAAAAAAAAATCCACTTATTACAGACAACCAAAATAATATTCAATGGTGAAAAAAAAAAAGAAAATTTCCTATAAGGTCCTAGATAAAATAGGCATTTTTATTGTTACCACCTATTAGTGATTTTAACCAGCACTATTGAACAAGCAAGAAATAAAGGGAACAAAATAGAAACAGATGAAATTAGACTATCACTATTTTCAGTTTACACACACACACACACACACACACACACACATATATATATATATATATATAATTAAATACAGATCCCAAATGCATTAAAAATTATTTGAACAACAAATGAATATACAAAGTGGTAGGGTACAAAACAAACATAAGAAAACATATATACACAATCCTTTATTTATATATACAGTAACTATGTAGGTAAAACAATTGAGAAAATCACCCCATTTATTCTTTATTCTTGTTCCAGCAGCATTCTAATAACTGGAAAACAGCCTAACAAAGGTTGTAAGTAATCTATACAATGAGAACCATAAAATGTTTTAAAATGAACAGAAGGAGATGGAAATATATCCCATTTAGAATGAGACAATTCATAAAATAAAAATGCCTACTTGCCTTAGCTGATTAAAAACTTAAATGCAATCCCCAGCAAATTCCAAATATTTTGAAAAGGAACCAAAAAGAATGAAATATATATGAAATCCCAAAAGGTCTCAAATTGTAAAAACAACATTAAGACAAAAATTAGAGAATTGGAGGTATTGTATTTATTGAATTTTAAACTTTACTACAAAGGTACAATATCAAAAACAGTACTTTTAAGCACCAAATAGGTGGATGGACCAATGGAATAGAATCAAGAGCTAAGAAATGAATGCATCCATTTTCCAGCATCTAAAATAAAATTTCCTTGACTATAAAATTTGGAAATGGCAGAAATTTAATCAATAGTCTGGGAAAAATGGAAAAACACATCAAACAATGCACATTGATTACTTACTAACATTAAACACAAAACTAAATTAAAACTACATTAAAAATAATAAGTCATCAGCAACAAAATGCCTAGAAAGAAACTGGCAATATATTAAACAGTATCAATCATAAAGATATTTTATGGTGAATCAACTACTTTTAATTTGCTCTGACAATTTCTGTATTTTAAAATTTGATGATTTTTATATATTTTTTTGCTTATTGAGATATCTTTTAGACTTTTCCTCTTATTTTTGTTCCTTTCCTCTTATTATCTACTTTGTTTTAGAAATAAACAATTTTATGATTCTTTGTTATTATCATCCAATTGTATTATTATTTGTATTATTATTTTAAGTCATTTTATATCATTTAATATATAAAAATCTATTCTGAAAGAAAAGGAGAAAATCAGACATATTATACTTCCTGATATACAAAATAAGTAATCAAAGAATATGATGTTGGAACAAAAACAGAAACTCAGACAAATGGAATAGCATAGAAAATCTAGAGTCAAACCCAAAAATATAGAGATAGTTAACTTTTGACAAAGGTGAAACAAACATACAACAAAGAAAAAAATGCTTCTTTAGCAAATGGTATAGCATGAATAGACACATATAACAAAGTGAAACTAGATTCACACACAAAAGTTAATTTAAAAAATACTATATATTTAGATACAAAAGCTAGAACCATAAAATACTAAAACATGAATAACCTAATGCACCTACCGCATAGGTATATTTATTACATGACTCCAATATCAAACAAAAAAAATAGCAAAAATAAATATAACTACAAACGAATAAGATTTTATTCCATAACAAAACCATCAAATAGAAAAATCTACATGCGTATCACATTGCTGTTAGTATACATTCTTTATTACTTAAGCTACATATGTCTTGAAATAACAATGATTCTACAAATTTCATTTTCCACTTCCAATTTGTTTTAATGATTCTATTTCCTTTCCTTTTCTGTGCTAATTTTAGAATACTTTTGTTTTTGTCTAAAAAAAAGCTATCTTGGATTTTCATAGTAGTTATATTTTGAATATCCACTTGAGAAATATTGAATTCTTCACTCTGTTGAGTATTTCCTGTCCACAAACACAGAACAACCTCCATTTACTTCAATAATCCTTTATAACATACAATAGCATTTTGTTCTTAACCTCTTAAGATTTATATAAACTTCTGGTTAAAATTATCTCTAAATATTTCTTTTTTTTGATTATAGATGATTTAAAATTTTGTTTTTCATATGTTCATTTTTATTATTTGTTTTTTCTCCGCCCACTTAGTCACCCCATAAGTCCATGTTTTTAAAAATTATTTATATATAAACTTCACATCATTGTAATCCCAGGGATTTATCCCCCCTCCCCTCCAATCCCCCCTTTTCCCTCCTGCCCAAAATTGTGTGCTTCAGTTTGGTGCTTAGCTTGTTCTGTCTTTTCCTCATGGCTTTTGTTTATTTTTTCACTATATCCCATATATTAGTGAAACCATTTGTCTTCTGTCTTTCTCTTTTTGACTTGTTTCCGCTAGTATGATTTCTTCTAAGTGCATCCATGTTGTCATAAAGTCGTAGAATTTGTCATTCTTAATTGATGAGTAATATTCCAACATGTATATATACCACATTTTTTTTCATCCAGTCATCTGTTTTGGGGCACTTAGGTTGCTTCCATGTCCTTGCAATTATAAATAGTGCTGCGGTAAACATTTGAGCACAGGTGTCCCTTTGTACCCACATTGAGGTCTCTTTTAGGTATGTCCATATTTAATATAGAGAATTAAAATTAAAAAAAATAAATTGATCTTGTATCCCATTTTTTTGGTGACTTCAAATATAGTTTATTAGTTTTTTTTTTAAATTTTCTACATACTCTATAAGACTTTCTGTATTACTATACCATCTATCAATTGAAGCCGTTTATTTTCTTCCTTCCCAATGTATGTGTGTTTATATCTTGGGAGTTATTTTGAGATTGTTTCTTTGCTTCTTTGTCTCATCACAATGCATAGAACTTCTAGTGGAATCCTATACAGCATTGATGAGAAGCAGTATCATTGTGTTCCCAGTGATCATTGATAGCATTCAGATTTCCACCATCAAGTTTATATTTTTCCACCATTAAGTTTAATGTTAGCTATCAGTTTTTGTGATATGCTGCATAAACAGAAAATTTTCCTCTATTTTATTTTACTAAGCCTTTAGCAGAGTTGATTCTTTTACTGTGTCAATGAAATTTCATTTTCAGTTGGTATATATAGTTGATTGTCATATGATAATTCTTGTAATGGCTGCTTTTGAAATAGTTTTATTCAAAATCATGAATATAACAAAACTGCATTTAAAAAATAATTTATTTATACGTAAATTACATTTTAATGTAGTCTTCTGTGAGCCCCACTACAACTCTGAAAAAAACGAAGAAATGATTCACAGTACAATATACATGGATGTTGTTCATATTGTTTAGTGTGAATTACCATTCATGCTTCAGCCAAAGGCTACATGCATCCTTTAAGATTGCAAACCGGAGGGACTAGTCACAAAGTAGAATTTGAACCTTCTTCAGGCACCGTGGTGCTCCAGTATCTACACCTTTTCAGATGTATGGTCCCACACACTCTGGCCTAAGAGGCACTCACTGTCCTCCAGATAGTACACTTAATTTGCTTCTCACTTTACTTCTGACTTCCACCCTCCCTTTTGGGTAACCACAGGTCTCCAGTCAGATTTATAGGTTTTTGTTTGCTTGTTTGTTTAGCTATTCTTTTATTTCTATATATTCTAAATTTGAATGAAAACATTCAGTATTTTTTTCCTTCCTATGCTTTATTAAGCTTAACATAACACCTTTGAATCATTTTAATCCATTAACCTGTCCTCTTACACTTAGGTAATTTCCTAAACTTGAAATTGTAAGTAGTGCTTCAAAAAACAGGAGCACTTAACTTTCTTGAACTTACACACCTAGTAATAGGATTGTTGGATCTTTGGTAGATCTATTTTTAACAATTTGTCATACTCCATACTGTTTTTCAGACGGGCTGGGGCAGTCTCTATTCCATGAACAGTGCAGGATATCATATCCTGCACTCCATATCATCACCAGCACTTGTTCCTGGTCTTTTTGATAAGAGCCATTGTTGGTTTGAGCTGATACCTCATTCTGGTTTTGATTTACATTCACCTTATAATAAGTGATTATAAACATTATTTTTATGTGCCTGTTCACTATTCATATTTTCTTTAGAGAAGTGCCCATTTAACACTTCTGCCTACATTGTGATTGGATTATTTGTTTGCTTTTTGTTGAGGCATTTAAGTCCAGTGTAAACTTTTGACATCAATTCTATGTTGGACAATGATGTGCAAATATATTCTCCATTTCATAGAATGTTTTTGCTACACAGAAGCTTTTTAATGTTATGTAGTCCTATTAATTTAATTTGTGTTTGTTTTCCCTGCTGTGGTAAGTCCCCAAAGACATTTCTGAAGACAAATGGTTCAGTGCCTTCTATTGTGATTGAATGTAAATTTCAATTACATTCAAATAGGATGTAATGTTTTTTCTGGTCTTTTGAAGAATGCCATTAAAACTTTGGGAGGTATTTCATTGTGTCTGTATATAGCTTTGGATGAGATGGCTATTTTAATAGTTTTAAATATTCCAATCCATGAGCAATGAATATATTTCCATTATTTTGTATCTTATTTTCCCTTGAATAATTTCTTACAGTTTTAATTGCACAGGTCCTTGACCTCCTTTTTAATATGTAATTATAGGCATTTATTTTTCTTTAAAACACAGTAGTTAGTGGGACTGTTTTCTTTTTTGTATAGTTCATTGCTTGCATAGAGACATACAATTGATTTATACTGATTGATTTTCTGTCTGGCTACTGTACTGTATTTATTTATGATTTCATTTAACTCTTAGAATTTTCTATGTCATCATGTCCACAGCAAATAGCAACACTTTCATTTTTTTCCTAATTTGGATTTCTTTCATCTCTTTCTCTTTTATAATTGTTTTATGTAACAAATATATAAACATAAAATAAAAATCTATAAACCTGACTATAAGCTTGAGACAAGTTAAAGCATGTTTGAAATGAAGAAGTCAAGTTTAACTGTGCAAAACTTGATAAAGACAAACCCATGAATGGACCATGGAGAGCCGGATAAGGACTGTGAGAGAGTGAAGTACTGGAGGAAGAGTGCAGACCAGCTGATACTGGCTTGAGCATAACCCTGAACAAGAACTAACTCACCGACTCTAAACTTTGTTCTATTCTCTAGTCACAAACCTCTCCAACAGAAAAAACCACTGTGTGAGCATCTGACTACAGGGCACTTGAGCCATGGCCAGGTGAAGTTGCATTAGCAGTGTACTGGACTAAGCACGTTTCTTTATTCCCATCTTTTTTATAGCTTTTTTTTGTAAACACATGTTGAATCTTACCAAATATATCTTTGAATATGCATATCAAAGCTTGTGAATTTTTTGTTTTCTTTAGTTGATATGGTGAAATACATTGGTCATTTTTTAGATGTTGAACCATTAATGTGCCCCAATAATAAATCCCACTTAAACATAATGGATATATACTAAGTTAGACACCTTATCTTCTCTGGATGTCATGATGACTATTTTTATTTTCACAGTACATTCTACAGGATGAATAAATTGAATTCCTCTGTGGGCTTTAAATATATACTGCTAAATTGTTTTAAAGGTAAGCTTATTATGCAGTTTTTAGTACTTATTTTTCGGAAAATTCACTGTAAAGAATTTTTTGTAGAATATATATTGCATTTTACTTTAAAATATGAGAATATTAAGATTTTATGATCATATATACACTGTTTATATGTACTACTACAAGGTATTTTACACCAAAAAATGATTATACAAAATAAAAAGATCAGACTTCAATAAAGAAATAAGAATACAAAGGAATACCAACTCTTGTTTTTTTAATTTTTCAGCTATTATTTAGATTAGTAGTTTATTCAAATAAAAAACAATTCTGAAGCTAAGCATTTTCTTGTAAACAATCACCTTTATTAATATAAAACATAAAAATTACTAAAATTATGTAATGTAATCAGTTTTCTAATGTATCTACATTAATTCTGAACAAAACCACAATTTTGGTAGTTATTTTTATCTTGAATACATTGAGCAATAGCATATTTCTTTAAGCATCTTCTTTGTTCCTGCCATGGTAATAGATGGTGAAAATATTGAAGATAGAAAACATATACACAATCTCTTCCTTCATAGAAATTAGTGCTTTATATAGAGGTGGTAAACTAGACTATAACAATAACGTGGTTTAAGTGATAGGAGTACATAGCAGAATAATCAGTTTCTCTAAAGGAAGGGAAGGGAAAGTATCTATTCACATAAGAAACTTTCACGGGTTGAAATCTGTTCCCCTAAAGTTGATAATTTAAAGTACTAGTACCTAGTTCCTCGAAGTGGTCTTATTTGGAAATAGAATTGATATTGATATAATTATTTGGACATGGCAGATCTTTATCCAATGTGACTAATATACTTATAAACTAGGACATAAAGTAAACAAACCTTCAAGGACTCTAAAATTATGCTAATTTGGATTAGATTGGCTAATATGCTTTTGGCCAAAAAGTGCCAACTTTTTGAAGAGAGTAACCAAACATCCTTTTTAAAGCAATCTCAGAGGGAGCCACCTTAGTCTTGGATTTCTAGCTTTGATAATCATGAAGCACATATTTCTCTTAAGTCATTAGTTTGCAGTATTTTGTTATGACATCCTTAACAAAAAATTAAAACAAAGAAGAATACCAAGTTGAAAGCATTGATAAAATTAGAACCACTAAATACTGAGAACTAATTCTATTATTTCTATGATTAATTATGGATACCACTATGAAGCTATTAAAATGCCCAAATCCAGAAAACTGATGCTTAGAATGCAGATGAGAATGTGGAACAACAAGACTCATGTTCACTACTGAGAGAAACGCAAAATTGCTGGCCTCTTTAGAATAGTATTTGGCAGTTTCTCACAAAAGTAAACACAGTATACCATCTGATCACCCTTTCTGATATCTTCCTAAATAAGTTAAAACATGTGTCCACATAAAAGTGAACTTAGGAATCTTTCGAATTTTAAGGAAAATTTTTATGAGGTAGTATCATTTAAATGGAGTTCACATTTCTTTCTTTTCCCCATAGATACTCATGGGAAAATTAGGGCCTGAATCATGCCCAGAAAAATCTAGAGCTAGTTGGAGGTGCCTCTCACAGAAGATAGTTGTGCTCCATTGGACATGGAAACAGAAAATATATTCATTGTTGACAAGGGTTGATAGTAGGAGAAGGAAGTGCCTATCAAGTGACACTGGGGAATTTATTGATGAGATTGCATCGTGCTGTATATTGGTACAAAATCATATTCATTTGTCAAATCTATAAAACTGAGTTCTGAAGAGGCTGATTTTTCAGTTTTCATATTTTACCTTTGTTTATTTTAAAAATTAATAAAAATAGATACATCAATTCTACTTTCTAATATATATTTTTCAAATATCCACATTTTTCTCTTCATGTACTTCCTAAGCACAAGTACTTACATTTATTACATTTTTGTAGGAATTTATATGTATATATGTATATACATATATATATACATGAATTAACCTTATACTTGAAGTTTAATTAATTATTTACATATTTTTGCTTCTCTGTGTGTACTTGAATGTATCTATAAGGTCACATTCATTTAAAGTGAATTGTGTTTACTTTCTGAGATTTAATATAAAATATAGTGAGTCTATTGTTACATTCTTCTTTATATTATATTGTTTAAATTACCAGTGATGAGCATATAGTATTGTTTTAAAGGAGAGACTTTAAATATATATATACATATATATATATTTCAAAATGATAAAAGATAAAATGCTATTTTAGCAACTAAAATTACATATGCATCATTACTGTTCTGAAATAATTTATGATTACTCACTTATTGCACTGTAATTGTCTCAAAGACAAGTGTGTTTTTGTATGTCATAAAGTGATGAGCTGCTTCTCTGTTACAAACATTCTTTCTAATGTACATTCAACTCATAATGGACCATTGTAAAGATATCAACAGTGTTTTGTTTCAAACATTTTTACTTTTTTAAAGTAATTTGTCAAGTGGCATTTTGCTTTAATCATTAAGGTCTTTTACAGGTCAGAAATATATCCAAATTCATAAACATTGATGAACCAGATGAGAACATGTCCTAAGAGATCAGCATCTGAGGAAAAAATGCTCTCACATTCATTGCTGTTAAGTTTCTCAGGGTCTTGTTAAGTATACTGTGTAACTTACAAATCAAACCCAAATAGTAAAAACATAAATGTAGTAAAAAGTATTTATTTATTTTTCAGTATCCTTCTTTAAAAAAAGGTACAGTTTTATTAGTAGTACATTAATGAACTTAAAGAACAAAGTGACAAGTTTTTGTCACAGCTATTAATTTACATTTTACAAACATCCACCAAAACAATTAAAACAAAATAAATATATTACATATTTTATTTCTGGTATTTTCATTGCATTTTAATAAGTATAAAATATATAACATTTATAATGTTTTATTTCTCTTCAAAAGCAACTTCAAATGTGCAAATAGGTAAATTATGATTTTAAAGTATTAAGGAATAAGTAAATCATAAACAGGAATTTTAGAGGTATGGATAAAGTAATATCTTAAGGAGAGCTCATGAGTACAACAGTATTAAAGTGTAGCAAATGTTGGTTATTAATACTGGAACATCTACACTTACCTTAAAAAGTTAAGTACAAGACTGTTCTCGTACTTTTAAAGCTTCTTCACACTGCTGATTCCTAGCAGTAATTCTACATAAATGTTAGGACTATTACTTTCCCACAATATTAAATCAAGCATCTTCAAATTAAGCATTCAATATAGACAATGTTTATGAGCAAGTTTTGTTGTAAATGAGGGAAATATTTCTCTATAAACAAATGCACCCAAAGGAAAATTTCTTTGCTTAAATTGTAATGTAGATTTGACATTTATTTTTAAACAATAACTTTTCTTCCTGATGAACAACAGTTTTTGAACAGACTTTAAAACTGTATGTTAGTACATGCCTGAAAATGGGCTAGAAACGAGTTGCTGATTATTCTCCTTTAAAAATAGTGTTGAATGGTAAATGTTGGGGTATACATTATACTTACATTTTCTAATTATTCTTGAATTTCTTCTTGCAATATAACAAATTAAAAATACCCCACTTTGATATACTTCTGCTTAAATAACCATTATTGTTATTTTTATCAGGCAAAATACATTATTATAATAGCTAACAATATTTCAAATGATATTTAATTTCCTTCTCTGACCTAAGTACCTATAATATAATATTCCCTTAGAACTTTCACTATGTACACTATAATGTATACATACATGTACCAAGGCACTGGAGAGGTTAACACATAATTAAACATTTGTTGTTAAAATGTTCTCTAGTACAAACTAGGATTCAACTACAAATCTCATGCTTCTAAACCTAAATTACTGAGAAATAGGTATTTATTTTTTATTTCTAAACTTTCTCATTCAAATAGTCCAACTTATAGCAAATAATAGAGATTTGTCATTATACTTTAAAAGAATATGTAAATACAATTTCCTAAATGGAGAAATCAAAATAATATTTTTCTCATAGGTGGCTACTGCTCTAATCATATTAAGTAGCAATTTAGGCCTTTTTTTCTTTGCATTGGTAGTATCAAAAATAATCACAATAATTGTGTCATCATAAATTTTAATTCAAGGTAAAAGTTAAAATGTAAATTTAAAATATACTAAGTGTGTATTTGAAATATATTCCTCTAATATAATTTGTGGTTAACATTTTGTTATATATATACATGTAAGTATATATGTGTGTGTGTTGTACAAGGAGATATATACCCACACTTTTTCCTTCATCAAACACACAAGCACAGGCTTGAAAATTGTTATGATATAACAAAAAATATTTAACTACATTGACTTTCTGTATATTTAAAGTGGAAGTTTTACAAAATTTTAGTGATCATTTCATTTTAAATGATTTCATTGCATTTATAAAAAGTATTAAAACTGTTTTTCTAATTAATT
This sequence comes from Uropsilus gracilis, assembly GCA_004024945.1. Taxonomy (NCBI): domain Eukaryota; kingdom Metazoa; phylum Chordata; class Mammalia; order Eulipotyphla; family Talpidae; genus Uropsilus; species Uropsilus gracilis. Next base: position 77,776 of record PVHY01003023.1, read on the forward strand.
GTCCCATTCCATATTGTCTGTCCATATTGTCTGTAGACCAGATTATCACACTGTGGGCACCCGATATTTAACTAAAGATTTAACTCTAGTTAGTAGCGGGGTTTCGGTAATGAACTGTCTACTACTGCTTAAATTCAGGATGGTTGATTCCTTTGACACTTTCTATGTAAGCTGACAAGCGGCATACTGGCTAGCTCCTGGTGAGTTTCTAATTTTAGAATGATTGCTATATTGGATCAATAATAGGAATAATTCCTCACTTAATTGTAAATTATATTCAATTTTGTGATCTAGTTATAGATTAAATTCAATTGCATCTTAATTGTAGATTATATTCAATTTTGTGATCAAAATAATGTTAAAACTGTATACTGTCCAATTTGCCAAGATTTATTTACTAAGGTGTTCTAGATCCAAATTATAACTTGCTCAGTACAATTTTTTACCTTTACTTAGTCTTTTTAATTTGATATGTTTAAGGATTAATCAGATGCACGGTGAAATTTATTATAATTTATAATGTTTCTGGAAATAGTTTGATTTTAAAAAAATTTTTTAACTGCCATCAGTCTCTTTTCCAAATGATTTTAGTTACTTTGTAATGTATGATTTTTCTAATATAAAAAGAAATCAAACCTCTTGATTACATACCTTGTCATTTACACAAGGAAGTATTGAATCTTTTATTAAGAGACATATGTTAAAAAAATTCTTTTTAAGAAACAATCAGTAATTGAAAACCACATCTGAAAATAGCTATGGCGAAGAAAAGAAAATTTTTTCCAAATTATACAAATAGTTATGCACTATTTCAGACTTGGGGGTATATAACTTCTCCAATCTTTTCAATTTCTAACCTCTTCACATTTATATTTTTAAAACCAGACACAAAATAACCCCAATAGTTTTGATTTTGTAATACATTTTATGACAGTGAAAGATAGAAAATTTAAATTTTATTTTACCTTAATTTTTCATAAAATATTACTAAAGTTAGGTTATTTTCCTAACAAATAATATATCTGAGATTGATGTCTTAGGAAGTTTCAGTTGGTGATTGACTAGCATAGTTAATATTGCAAGTGTTTCTCACATCATATCTTTACATTTCTTTATATTTTTCTCTCTATAAAATGTTTTGGGATCACTACATATTTCCGAAACTTTATTTTATTTGTTTGTTTGTTTGTTTGTTTGTTTGTTTATTTATTTATTTATTTATTTATTTATTTATTTATTTATTTATGTATTTATTTATTTATTTTCAGACTAGGTAGCTGGGATTACAGGCACATGCCACCACGCCCAGCTGTTTTTTTGGAACTAGGTCTCACTACGGGCCCCACATTCCCTAGCCCCGGCCGCCTCATAGGCTGAAGCCTCACAGGCACAAGTCACTGTGCCTGGAAATTTCCGAGACTTTAATTTGACAATACATCCCATTAGGTAAAACAGAGATCTCCTTAACTAAAAAAAGAAATAGATGTCCATGAATGTTCATGTCATTTCAATTAAATTACTACAGTTTGGCTTATTTGATTGACACTGGCAGGTAATCTAAAGCATTTGGTATCTGTGACTAGAGGGGTAAATAGTCCCTTTTACATTGTGTCTATCACAGGTCAATGTAATTATGCTTTGTAGTTCTTAGGACTATTTCACAATAAAATAAAATTAAGAGTCAGCATTAAATTATAGAATGAATACACAAGGAGAAATATACATCAGTAAATTAAAGTGCTTTCTTCTTTGATATTTTTGCATGCCATATAATTTTTGTTTATCTCCTTTATGTCACTCATATTACAATGAAAGATCACTAGTTCATGATCTGGCCCAGCAAATGTTTTTCATACAAAATAATCTAAAATACAGAAATAAACATTTAACTGGCATTTTTATTTATAGGTAGATTACAACTTTTATATTATTTATATACATTGAATCAACCATTCTTCTGTCTCCACTTTTGATAAAAGCACTGTACTGGTACAAATCTACTGAGAACAGCTGTTCTATTCTTTAGTATGATTCACAAAGGTCTTTCAGAGAAGAAATGCTTTTGAATACTATTACCTTCCTTTATTTGTACTGAAACATCAATTTGACTCTGTGTTGATTCAGTGATATCATGGTTTCTCTAAGGTCTAAAATGGTAAATGTGTCTAAACTGTTCATACAGTCATAGAAAATGGCAGTGTGAAGCTCAGTGTGTCAAGTTGTGTGCTTTGCTTTGCTTGTAGAAGCAGAGCTGGCAGCAGCAGAAGCTGTAGTCGGATTGCCTAAAAAGAGCGGGTCCAAGCAAGCTACTTTGGCAGCAAAAAATGAATGAATGCAATGAAGAACAGCAAATAGATTTGAAAATTCCAGTTCCTGGAATTGAGAAGGAAAAAACAAATGAGTCAGAAAAAAACCCAAAAAACACAAATCAATCTTAAAATTATCAACACTGGAAGCACTAGATAAATTTCAAGTGCAATTACATACAATATATAGAAATTACAGAAGGTTTTGTTTGATAATACATTTCAACTGCACTGCTGATTTTCTTCAAATAATGGTGGTCTATGAGTTAGAAGGACTAAATAAATATTCTTATCCTCAAAAATAATTTTAGTGTTTGCAAAGACTGCATGGAATTACATTTGGTCAGATTAACATAGGTGTATCATTAAAATACTTTTATATTTTATACATATTAAAAATAAATTTAAATCAGAATCACTAAAATATTTTTCACTAACTCAAGAATAAACTATTGTTTTAAGTAGGAAATGGAATATGAAATACTGGGTGTAAGGGATATGAATGCATGAGAGTAGAAACAAATGACTCATTCAAATTAATTCTTGCACTGATTTCAAATTTAATAATTTTTAAATATTGTACTGTGTTACATAAAATTGTTTAAAAACAATCATCCACAGTTCACTTATTGTTGGAATTTACAGAAATATTTCCCATTTGGATATATAATTAATTTTGTAGCCTAAGTATCAACAGGAAACAGATAACTATTTCAAAGAAAATAGAAAAAGTTCTTTCAAAACACAAAGGACTGCAATAAAGCACAATACAGAGACATATTTTTTCCTTTCTTTTCCATTTCATTGTGAATGCATTGTTCTTTTAGTGCTGCACAGAGGGATACTTAAGGGAAAAGTACTAGGGGAATAGTTCACACTTTTTCAGGTGTATGTCAGCACATCATATCCACCATCGGAGCAAACATATCCTTTTACATAGATCACATTGGGGTCATTTTCCTTTTTTCCCTTCCCAAACATTCCCTCACCTAGTAGCCTTAGTTCTGAAGTCATATTTATTGGGTTTTTTGTTTGTTTGTTTAGTTTAGAGAACCCCTTGTAGGGGTTCTCTATATTTTCAGTTATTTACAAATCAATTAAAAATAATGAGGAAGGAAATTCAATAATTTCCTTCAGAATTTTAGTTCTCACAGATTGCCATGACAAGTACAGACTTATTCTATAGAAGAACAAATTATATACTTAAATATCCCAGTTCCCCAAAATGACTCTATTTAGGCTAGTTTAGCAAACCTTTATAATTATTTCAAATATTTTTGATATGCACTTCATTGTCACTATGATGTTATTGGTTAGTTAGTAACCTTTTTCTTGCTTTAACATCCTTAGAATTTTCCATATCCTGATTTTTTTTGTGTAGCTAGTTTATTTCACACGTGATTTTGAATGCTTCTGTGTCAAACCATATCAAATCTGCCAGATGTGAGAACAATGGAGAAGTTTTGGAAAATAAAAATTAAGCAATGTGCTGTAAAAAAGATATACTACTGTATTCTTGGTAAAGAGGGAAATATTGTTGAATGTGAAATGGGTGAAAATATATAGAAACTTTTTCTTTAAAATAATTTTATCATATTTTGATCAAATTAGAAATTATATTATGGCTAGCAAAAGGTAGATATCTAAAAATTCATATGATTTTATTTTAGTCATGCACTGTCAGTTATACATATTTTATTTAGGTTGCTACTTTAAACTTTGTATCTTTGCAGAATAGTGCATGATAGTAGGCAGGGAGTTATAAGTAAATATAACAGAAAACAGAAGGGAGAGATTTATAGTTTATGCCTGATTCTAATATCAATTCTGCCTCAATAGTCACCACTGTTAATCATATACACTTGTACAATATCAATAATCACTTCTATATGAATTGATGCACTCTCCCATTCAGCATTTTTACTGACATTCTAATCTATCTTCTGAACATCAACAGGAGACTATGAAACAATTATTTATTATGTCATTGTCTTAATGATGATGGAGTTCTCAGAATCTGTGACTTTCACTACATGCAAGTTAACTTAAAAAATGAAATTATTCATTCATTCACTCCATGAATATTTAGTAAGTATTTACTATGTATTAGCCCCGGAGGGGGGGGGGTAGGATACAGTAATAAACACAACAGACCAGAAAAAGTTCTTTTGGGACTTACAACTTTAAAGCAGGAGAAAAAAAACACAAGAACATTAACAGAAACATAAAAACTACTCCAAAACAAATATTGGATATATGATGGGATATTTGCATGTTGCATATTGATGATAAAAAGGGCAGTCTATGGGTAGAGTACAAAGTATGAGGAAGCCCGGTGGTCTATGGTGTCTCAGTGTGGGTGTGGTATTTAAAGAGATGTGAGACTATTTCTGAAACCATATACAATGAGTAGCCTAATGTTACCTCAATTAAAAAACAAACAAACAATGCAGTGTAGTATAAAAATATGTAAAGGAATTAAATGCAAATTTCCAAATTACAATTATTAATATAGACAAAATTTAAGCAGGAAAGAGAGTAGAGAAAGTAGGAGGGTTTTTTGGGGGGCAGGATAAGAAAGGTACATTTTCCTTATGAAAATATCTGAAGAGATAAAGGAATAACCCATCTGAAGTTCTTGAGAAACATTCTACATTTGAAGTAGAAGTTCATTTCAAGATCCTGGTTAGAGGCATTCTAGCACTGTTTGAGGAAAAGCAACGATCATTGCTACCTGGAATGGAATGAATGAAGGAGTGATTCAGAGGAAATAAGGTCAAACATTTAACACAGTTTAGAACTGGCAGTGCAATACTGGTCCTTCCTGAATTTTGCTGAGTGGTATGACAGATATCTGAAATTTTTTGAGCAGAGATGTGATAAGAGTTGATCAAAACTGAGAAGGAAATTCAGATTATTGAGAAAGAATTCTTTGGAGTAATGAAATAAGGAGAGAAGTTATAAAGTTTTAAATAAGGAATGGTATGGGATTTCAAAGTAAATTTTAATAAAAGAAGATACCAAGTTTGAACAACTACAAGGAAGGAGTTGCCATTTACTGAAAGGGAAGAATAGTTGGAAAAACAGTCTAAGCATAAACTATCAAGAATTTATTTTTAAAAATGTTACTTTTGGGCATATATTGTGCAAATGCATAATAATCTATAGCAGCATATTTGATGAAAATATCAGAGTTGGATATAAAACTGTAGGATTTGCTGGCATGTAGAGAAAATTTAACTATCCCTATTATCTTACAGTATAAAAGGGTTAAAAGGAAGAACCAATAGAAAAAAACACCCAGTAATTTCCATGGAGAGAAGGAAATGAGTCATGTTACCAGTGGAAATTGATCATATAAATTATGAGAAACAAATTTAGGCTTCTAAAATGTGAAAAAAATACTGAAAACTCTAGGAAAATTATATTTTATCAGTTCCTTGTCTAATAGCATTACCATGTTTTATTTTGGCTCTTGATTATGACTTTCTTTTTTGTATGATTAAATTCTGTCTCAACCTCATTCAGCCTTCAAGACATAATTTATCACTAATATTTTCCATGAAATTATAGTTATCCTGTAATTTGGGGAGGGGGATTCAACATCATGATTTGTATAATACTCTTTCTTCTATATAATGTATATAACTGATGACTATCCAGATATCTACTAAATTTGCCTGTACCGTTTTCTTTTAGCTTGACACACAATTTATGCATAATTCTTTTTTCCCCGTAAAGTCTTTATGCTGCTAAAATTGACATATTATAAAATTGACCTGTTAAGAGTATACATTCCAGTAAATTGCCGTGTATAAACAGTTGTATAAACACAAATATATAAAAATTTAGAACACTGTATCACCCCAAAAGAAAGCTCATGCATATTGGAAATCACTCCCTGTTAACCCTTTCTCTACAGATCATGGCAACAATTAGTCTCACGTTTTTATGAGTTTGCTTTCTGCACAGTTTATATAGATGATGGATCTTTTGTAATAGTTTGCAGTCATTGAATTTTCAAAGTTTATCCCATTTATTGTTTTCAAATTTGTCCATTTATAACATATACTGACACTCATTTCCATTTATTGGTGTCTAGATAAAACCTATTTTCTTCAACCATTCATCAATTGCTGAAAATGACTGTTTTTCCATTATTTTTATTGTAAATAGTGGTGCTGTGTACATCTATATATAAGCATTTATGTATATGTGTGCATATCTGTTCTCATTCCTTTTTGATACCTATGTAGGAATGAGATTGTTTGGTTATATTTTATGTGGCATATTTTGAAGAAATATTTAACTATTTTCCCAAAGAAATCTAATATGTAACAATTTTATAATCTCAACAGTAAAGTACAAGGACTCCAAGATTTTTCTGTCTTTACCACTCATTGCTACTGTGTGACTTTCTTTTTTAGGCATACTAAGTAGAGAAAAGTGGTATTTGTGATTGATTTGTGTTTTCAGGACCAATGTTTTGAGCATCATTTTTTATCTTTTGCATACTTACTGACCACTTCAATATCTTGGTCATAGAAATGTCAACTCACATCCTTTACCAAATTTTAAGCTTGAATTTGTCATATATTTTTCCAAATGTAAAAATCCTTTATATATATTCCAACTTTGAGCCCCTTGAGAGATATATGATTTGCAAATCACTTCTCCCATTCTGTCTATTTAATTTTCACTTAATTTCCGATATTATTTTCAACACAAATATTACTTTAATTTTTATGAAGTACAATTTGTCAACTTTTTCTTTTCTTTTTTGGTACCCTTTGCATATTTTATTTTATTTTTTTAAGTAATTCATTTATATATAAATTTCACATCTTAGTGATCTCTGGAGTTCACCCCCCTCCCTGACCATTCCCACCCTGCCTCACCCCCCCCCCCAAGTTGTGAACTTCAATTTGGTTGTTGGCTTGTTTTGACTTTTCTTCATAGATTTTTGTTTATCTTTCCCATATCCCATATAGTAGTGAAACCATTCAGTTTCTGTTTTTTTTCTTTTTGACGTGTTTCTGCTAATATGAATTCTTCTAAGTCCATCCATGTTATCATAAAATTGTCCAATTTGTTAATTATAATTGATGAGTAATATTACATATTGTATATATGCCAATTTTTTTTCATCCAGTCATCTGTTTTCGGACATTTCAGTTGTTTCTATGTCCTTGCAATTATAAATAGTGCTGCAATAAACAACCGTGTACAGATTCAACTTTTTCTTTGTCTCTTGATTTTTAGGTATTGAATCTAAGACCACCGCCAAGCTCAAAGTAACAAGGATTCACTTTGATATTTTCTTTTTCATTTAGTTATCACTTTTAGGTCACTTTAATTTTAACTAAATTTCCTCATGGATGAGGAAAAAGTTCAATAAAACATTTTTTTGTTAGATGTTAATTTTTACAGTTCATGTGTTGAAAAGACTGATCTATCTGCGTTGCATTGTTAGTTATGTCAAAAGATAATCAATTATAAGTAAGGTTTACATCTAAAATCTTAATTTTATTCCATTCATCCATGTGGTCTCTCCTTGTGCCAATACACATAGTTGCGATTTCTATCACTTTAAATATATTTTAAAATATGAAATGGTGAGTTCTAAGATTTTACTTCCTTATTATACAGGGTCTTAAAATCAATGAGAGCCAATATATTCAGGCATGTTTCCTGGTCATGCATTTCCTAACTTCCTGTTTGACCCAGATGTTCACCAATTCAGGTAGCTGTAATTTTAAGTAAAGGATAGATTTGTTTTCAGTAAATTTGTTAGGGTAGGATTTTCTTACTAAGTAAGGTCTGACAAACACCATAGATGGGTTTTTTTAGAGATTTTTTTATAGCTAAAATGATTCATTTTCTGGAAGTAAATTTTTTGAAGATTTCCAGGTACACATGTCACCGTTCTGGGCTTCTAGTTGTCACAGACAAGTTTTCTAGGGTGCTACTTTTCAAGGTGATAGTGGAGCTCTGGAAATGATAACAGGTTTAGGACAAGTTAACATGGCACATAAAACTCTGCTTTTATCAAATTTCCTGATTATTGTTTCAATAAATCCTCAATATATATTGCAAATATCTGGCTAACTTCTACAGTTCTGAGTAAGTTTTGATAGTTTTGACTGCTTTCTATTGTTTATATTTTTGACTGCCTTTCTCATTGCATTTCCAGAGAAGCAAAATTTCAAAATATCTCATTGTGCCATTCTAAAAGAAAAACTCACATTCGCATTTGCTTCCCTAAAGTGCTTTAGAATACAATATGATTTAAAACATTTATGTGTTCAATAAACATCAACGTACTTTCCTTGTAGTATATATGAACATAGGCATGAATTCTACCTATTGATTTTGGAGACTACCAAAATCTACAAATTGGGTGCTCAAGAGTTACAGCCTATATCTCATTGTAATTTGAGTTCTTTATCTACTATTTATGCCCCTTTCCTGAAATAGGTTACAGGTCTTGGTAATTAAAAATGAAAACTCATTCTTTTGCAAATCTATACATCTAAACTAAACTTTAATTTTGGAATCACTTAAATATTCAAGTCATCCTTTTAAATTAATTCAAAAAATAAGATAAAGATATATTTTAATATTTATATAAGTTTTGCTATAATGCTTAGTGAATGTCAACACACCAATGTATTGATATAGGGCACATTTGTACAAGGTAAGACTACTGAAGTGAAGAAACTCATTTGGTCTAAGTTTAAACAGTTAACTCTAATGCAAATAGAAAAGACAACGGAAATGTGCAGCTTCCTACCAATTCTATGTAACAGTTTTCACCATTCAATAATTAACTTTTCTGATTGAAATCCCTTTTGTCATTTCCATTTTTGTATGCTCTCATGCTTTTCTGTATTTTTGTTACCATTTTGATTCATAGTTACTAGTGACTACACTGTGCTTTAAATTATTTCATAGCACTGAAAAATTCTTTGAAATGTATCATTAATCTTAATACTCTGATTTTCAAAATGTTTTTACTTAAATCAATTAAATTAAAATAACTCTTTTATAGGTTAAAAACCAACAAACAAAAATAAATTACATCACTACATGGACATGCTCTGCTTGACAGTTCATATTTGGAAGCATTTAATATATTTGTCTCACTTAAAAGATGACAATTTAAGTTTTATAGATTACTAAGCTAAAATTATTTTCTGTATCCTTAACACATATGGGTAAAGTTCAGTATCCCTATGGAGAAAATAGAAGACTTAAAAAATAAAGTATGTGAAAAGAGAATAACATATTCAATGAGAAAGATGCTCAGAATCCTCAGTAATTTGTAGGAGTTTAGAAGCTTTTTTATTTGTTTGTTTGTTTGTTTGTTTGTTTATTTATTTTGAGGTTAGGTCTCACTAGGGAACCAAGACTCACATTGCCTGGGTACCACAAACTTAAGCAATTCCCAGCCTCAGCCTCCCACGTAGCTGGGATTACAGAGGCGCACTACCATGCCCAGCTATTTTTTTGAGACTAGGTCTCGTTAGTTGCCCCGGGCAGGTCTTGAATCCATGTACTCAAGCCATTTCTAGTCTTGGCCTCCATTCTTAGGCTGGGATTAAAGGCATGTGCCACCTACCACGCACAGCAGAAGCTGTTTCAAATGCAGATGTGTACACAGTCTATATCTATTCTTGAGTACACAGCCTGCTCCCTAGTCCAAGAACACTTTGAAAAAAAATGCATAAATTACACACATTCTTACATGTGTTCACATGTACTTATATATGAAATTGATTTTACTGCTACTTTAATTTTGTTTTGTTACATGAAACACTAACAATCATTGATGCAGAATCTGCATTTTTAGGTATGTGTCCTTGCACTCTCCTTGTATTTCTTCAAAACCTAAACAATTGATGCCCTGTGTAAATTTGTACTGAGATGAAAAAGACACTGAAGTTTAAGAACGTTGGTGTCAGATGCCAAAGATTCAGAAATTGTGAAAATGTTGGTAAACAAGAAAATCTTTCATTTCTGATCCAGCCTTATCCAAACACTTACCCAGTTCTATAAACTTTCCATTTATAAAACCTGAAGTGTTAAACAGGAATTCATTTAGATTACCAGCTATCTTATTCCAAAAATCAAAGTTCAATATATATTGAATTATTTAGTGCAGATCTTTTGCAGACACTAATGAACATTGAAATGTTCCATGAGTTGTGTTACATATTCAAAATTTATGTTCAAACCAAAGAACATTTTGTCCCTAGAGCAATTAGTTAAGATAGAAATTTTCATCCATTAATTTTAGTGATAAAATGAAGACTTAAAAAGATTAGACAGAAAGTTACATCAATGGTATTTCTGATTTGAGCTTTTCTAAACTGTAGTTAATATGAAGAGATGTCATGAAAGCATAAATTCTCTGAGAATGCAGTGTTAAGAGCATAGAAAGATTTTGGAAAGAAATCCCCAATGATAAACTTTATTTTAAAAATGCTACCATACTCAGCACTGTTCATAGATACAAAAAAATATTTCCTTTCCTTCACTTCATTGTATTGTACAAAAGAATTTCCTAGCTTCTATAACTCAAATCAAACAATTGAAGTTTTGAAGTTGAATAGGATATCTAAAATATATCAGGGAATTCTTTAATAGCTTTTCCATGAGGGGAATTATTATTTTAATGATTAAAGTTACAATAATATTCTTAAAATACACCTGTTTTGAAGTCAATAATTTGGACAGATTATGTCACTTTGTACATTTTTCCAAAAATGTACATAAATATAAACAATTAGAGCAATAATGATAAATGTTTCATTTTTCTCATAAATGTCAACTAGGAACAGCTATAAAAGGTTAATAATCCCTGATTTTCTAATAGCAATAAAATAACTTTGCAATAAATTGTCAAATAATGACAATATTGCTCATGACTTCAGTTGGGAACCATTTCCCTATTCTACTAGAAAATTTTTGAGAAATGCAATAAGGTTTTAGAAAACAGAACAGAAATTTTAAGACATTTGAGTTAATGAAGTGAGAATTTATGAGCTTCTGCTTTCAGAGAAAAGTGTAACTGGCATTTATATTATGACACTCTTCTGATATAGCCATGAAATAACAATAAAAATCCAAACAAATAAAAATAACTTCCTCATTCCGAAGTGGGAACTTTCTTTAGTATTTCGGTGACATTTTCACAAAGCCAAATTAGCAACCATGTAGAACTTTTAATCTTGTAATATATATTGGAATGATATATAGTCATGATGTGCCCAAGCCACCCATATTTGTTGCCAAATAAGCATTCCCTTAGTAGAAAGTTTACATCCCTCCTTATTTATTAATTTTTTTTGACGTATCATTTTCTCCCCTCACATTGGTCATCCTCAAAGCACTCATAGTACTTCCATTATAGTTCATTGGTTTTCTTCCCTTGTTCCCACCTTCCCCTTTCTTCTCTCTTCTCTCAGCTGCCTCTAATTTATGGTCGGTTTTCAAGGGTTGGTTTAAAATGTATCTGTTGGCCATTTGTTTGATTTCTCTATGTTCCACATATAAATAATATCATTTGGTGTTTCTTTCTCTTTCTGGCTAATTTCGTTTAGCAGAAACCTATCCAGCTCTACCCATGTTGCTATATGAGTATCTTTCCTAATCTCTGAATAGTAATTATTTTATGTATATACACCACAGTTTCTCAATACATTCATCCATATTTGAGCACTTGCTGGTTTCCACATCTTGGTTATTATAAATAGTGCTGCAATTGACACAGGAGTATTTCTTTTTAAATTAGTGTTGGGGAGTAGGTAGATAGGACATTTTCCTTCTTTCTTTTCTTTTTGAGACTAGGTCTCACTATTTTTGCCTGTGGAATTACAGGCTCACATTGCCTGGGGTACCACAGACTCAAGAAATCCCTAGCCTCAGCTTCCCAGGTATTGGGGATTACAGGCACCCAGCTACCAGCTTATCATGCCCAGCTATATTTTTTTGGAATTAGGTCTTACTACATTCTCGAACAATGATCCCTAGCCCTGGCTGTGGCTTCCTAGGTTGCCACTTACAGGCATACTTCGCCATACCTGGCAATTTTCTTTATTTTCTGATTGAACTAGTCACTGCCTTATAAGTGATGATCTCAGTCCTTTAACATTTTAGGTGACCACAGATGAGAACTTGTTACTGCTAGTTCTGGTTTATGATCAATTCTTAGTAGGTATTTTCCTCTTTAATTTAGGTAAGAGGACTTTCAACTTTTATTATAGGGGCATGTATTATTTGCAAACTCCTTCAGTTTCTGTTTGTCTGTGAACATCTTGTTTTCCTTTGTGTATTTGCTTCTGTCCCCAAGATTTGGAAATTTTCCATTATAAAATTTTAATAAGTTCTCTGTTCTCTTCTGTCTCCATTTCCCTTTTGTAATACACATTTATTCCTATATTGCCTTCCCAAATGCTGTCATCTATTTTTCCTAGCATTTCATTATATTTTCGGCATAATATTTTCTTATACATGCATTTTGTGTATTACCATATTTGAATTTGATGTCACAAATATATTTGATATTATACATACTTTATATATTTGATATTATACTTCTTTTTCTGAATTTTGCTTTAAATTTTCTCTATTATTTTACATATTGCATTTCAGGACAATCATTTCTTTGAATGTCTTTTTCATGGCAACTTTGAAGTTCATGTCTTAGAGAAAGAAAAGATATTTCATATTTTTGGTTGGTACTAGAAAATTGTTCTCTCCTTGTGAATGTTATCTTGACTTTAGTTGTATTGGTTGTATTTTTTCCTGCCCATTTTGCTGCTTTATTATTTGCTGTTTTAAAAATATTTCCTTAATAGTAATTTAGAGGTTTATATGAACATCTACTTTCTTATTGCCACCAACTTTGTTGTTTTTCTTTCCTAAAATCACTTTGTTACATATGGTTTATGGTGCTGAAGATCTTTACCCAGTTTTCAGTTGTACCCAGGTAGTTTTTAATTTCTACTTTGATTTCCTAGTGAACTCATATTGTTTGGCAATTTAATGATATTAATTTTTCCAATACTTGAATATGTGATTCAATTACATTAATGTTTGTTTTTTTTAACATTGTGCAATGTTTTATGAATTTCCATGTAAAACTTTTCACCTCACTGTTTAATTCCTAAATAACTATTTCTATTTCTTGCTATTGCAAATAATTTTGTCTTTTTAATTTCCTTTTCAAGATAGCTAATTCTGTACAGAGCTGTCACTGGTTTTTATTAATATTTTGTATACTACAATATTACTGACGTAGTTCATGGGATTTAAAATGCTTTTCAGAATTTTTAATGTTTGTCTTCAAATATAATTATTCTGCAAACATAATTTTACTTATTTTCTTTAAATGTGGAAACTTTTGATTTATTTTATTTTTACTTTTTGCTTGTGCTAAAATTTTCAGTGCTATATTGAATATTGGCAAAAGTACCTGCCCTCCTATGCCTCCCTCTTCCAAATCAGGGGCTCTGGGTGGACCCCTGCCACATCTCTGACCTGCGTGTGGCACTGGGGTCCAGGGACCCATTAAATGGGACCTGGAAAAAAAGGACACTCTACCCAAGTGTTTGTCTTTTGCAGCCTAGATTGGATGAGGCGTATTTCACCAAGTCCCTCACCCAAGGGGGACTGGGGAGGCATGCCAGGCATCTGGGAGAAGCCAGCATGGGGGGTTGGGCAGGGTCCTAAACCCTGCCTGCCAGCAGAGAGCCTCGTGGGTTGTCTGCCCACCTTAGCCATTGGAGCTTCCTTGTCAGCAGGGTGCAAGGGTGGTGATGACCCCTGGGTTGGCCCCTCATGCCTGGAGAGTGCAGGAGGGTGTCAGGGTGGGGTTTTGACCCCATCCACCAGCGGATGGTTGCATGGATGGGACAGTCATATGCAGCCTGGATCAGCTGAGGCATGTTTTCACCAGCCCCTAGACCAAGGAGGACTGGGGATCCAAGCCTGGCAATCCGGTCCCTGGCCCCATACAGGGAGGAACCAGAGTGGGGGCTGGGTTGGGTCCAAAGCTCTGCCCACTAGTAGGTAGCCTCATGGGTTTTCTGCCCAACCAGGATCCTGGGCCATGGAGCTCCTTTGCCAGCAGGGAGCAAGGGTAGTGATGACCTCTGGGTAAGTGGCTCATGCCTAGAGAAACTGAGAGGGGGGCCCGGGTGGGGTTTTAGTTTCATCCATCAGTGGATGGTTGCATGGGGGCAGACATCTGCAGACCAGATCAGCCTGGGCATGTTTCCCTCAGTCCCTAACCCAAGGGGGGTTGGGGATGCATGCCCACCCATCTGGGCCCCATCCCCACACAGGGAGGTACTGGCATGCAGGTGGGAGGGGAGGGGACAGAACGCTCCTTCCACTTCACTCTCACCCCAGCTAATCTTCAATAGGAGGAAGAACATAAATAACACAAATGCTGTCATAGAACGGGTGAAGGATGAGGTAAAATCCAATCTACAAGCCTGAGCTGGACACAGGAGATGGACTATAAAGAGAACCAGTACATGTGAGAATGGAGAAACAACTATAGAAATACAATGTCATGAAGTACACACCTATGCACTCACCAGGTCTGATAGAGCTAAGACCTCACTTCAGATATACCTGCTAGGAGCAAGGCATCCCTCCCCACCCCATGGGAGAGTAGAGGAAGGCCATAGGGTTGGGGTATCAGCCCGACAACAAAGCTGCAAACTGAGGCAGAGAAGATCATCTACAATGGCCATTCACAGATGCCTGTATCCACAAAGAAACTTCTTAACCGACACTGGGTAGGGGTTGACACCTCCTAAACCTGACACCAGAACATAAGGCAAAAGAGGAGAACAACAGAGAAGGGAGTGGAGATGACAGCTGGCAATGAAAAAACATGGACAGACCACAAATAAATATAGACTGGATGCCCAACACAAGGTTAACACTGGTTTGCCTGGTTCTAAGAACACAGTTCCTCACTCAGTGAAAGGACACTGCCATACGAAAGAGATACTCATGGACATAACACAGACTAGCAAACAACAAAGAAAAGGGTTAGAGTGAATGGAGGGGCACCAGAGGGAAGGGGATGTATCCCATTTACCAAAGTTGTGATTTAAAGAATAAAAATTAATTCATTAATTAAAAAATAATATTGGCAAGAGTAGATGTTGTTTCATGTCACTTTTCCCCAGTATTGATGTTGTTGGCTTTGAATTTTTTCAAATTTGGTCTTATTTGTTTAGATATCTTTCTTCTGTATGTATTTTTGAGTTTGTATCATTAATCTTGAAAATACTTTCTGAATCTATTTCAATAATTGTTTTTAAACTTTGTACTTGTATTTCTGCCAATGTTTCTTCTTTGGTCAGTCAATATCCATTCTGTTTATTAGCTGCTCTTATATTGGTTAATTCATATTTTTACACTTAGCATGCTGCTGATTTGATGTCCTTTTAAAATTATATAATACTCTTACTTGAATCTTGGGACAGTTTTTATCTTAATGTCTATGTTATCTGACATGTGTTGATTTCTAATTTCATCAAATTTCTATCTTTATTTCTTGTGGCTAATAGTTTCTCTTGGAAAATTGTTTTTAATTCTTTGTGTGGAGTTGCTAG
Source organism: Uropsilus gracilis (assembly GCA_004024945.1). NCBI lineage: Eukaryota > Metazoa > Chordata > Mammalia > Eulipotyphla > Talpidae > Uropsilus > Uropsilus gracilis. The sequence goes on from PVHY01003023.1 coordinate 93,722, forward strand.
ACTTCCATTTCTTTGGTGCTAGTTATCAGGAGAAGATTATGTTCTTCTGGTGGTATCGTTTTTCCATGACTAATGCTGCTCTCTGTTTCTGTTCATGGTAGCCTGTGCATTTCAAGAAACTGTAACATATTCCAGACTTTATATAGAAGTCTTCTTCAGTAAAGAAGTCTCCTTCCTAAGAACGGTCTGTGTGTGTGTGTGTGTGTGTGTGTGTGTGTGTGTGTAAGTGCTAATACTGGTGGCTGTGTGGGAGCATGTTTTTACTTATCTGGTGGTGCATGAAGGACCTCAGTATGGGAAGGTAATGTGGGTACATTGATATGTTGGCTCAGGGTTCATTGCACAACTATGTGTCCTCAACAGTGAAAACTATGGGGATCTCAATGGCTATAAGGACATTTGTGGTCTTGAGATGCATTTCTATATGTCACAAAAAATTTTACTAGTCATGAACTAGGATTTGTAGTACATGAAAAAAAATAGGAGGTTGGTGGTAGGTACATAGATTATGAAGGATACTCTGTGGTTGGTTAGTAGGCGCATGTTCAATGATTTTTTTCTTTGAAATTGAAAATTTATAAGAAAAATTTTCTCCACTCTTCACTCATTTATTCCTGTTGGGTTAGTGTTGTTTATTTATTATTTTTAGTTAACATAAAATATGTGATTATTTTACATAAAATAATATAATTAACAAAGTACACTCAAGTATATGTGATATTGAGATACAATTTTAAAATTTAGCATTTTATTAAATATATTTTCTCCCAGATAGTTCAAAAGATTACTCTATGTATAATAGAATATTTGATGTACGAAAGAATATCAATGAACATTCAATACTCTCTCAATGAGCTATCATAAAATATTCAAATTTTCACACTAGTTCTTAAGTAAATATTCTCAGTATTGGAATGGGAACTCAATAAGCAGAAGAGCAAATATTATTTGTTTCTACACAAATAGAGTGTTTTATTTTCTACCAGAATATATGTAATATATTCTCAAGTTTATCTGAAAAGGGGCTAGATACAATGCTGCATGTATTTAAATATTTCATTTATAATACCTGGTAAAAGCTTTGTGTTAAATTGCAATTGCAATTAATAAGCTTCAAAAAGTGAAGTGAAAGTATCTTCAGTTATTAAACCCAAATCACCAGTTAGCTAAATACAAGTATTGGAATTCACAAAATATTTAGTAAATTCTTAAAATATGAGAATTTATCTTAATGTTAGCCTTTTGACACATCATATATAGGCTATCTTTCTGCTTATATAATATCTTATAAGGGCATAAAATAAATGCAAAATTTAATTTTGATCAATGAATACTATTTTATAGTTTGCTAATGAAAACTTTTCTGTTTAATGACAATACAAGAGGTAGAGAAAAGAACTTATAGAGTTCAACATTCAAACTTTAAGTAACCAGAAAACAGGCAAGAAAAGTAAGAGGCATTTCAATAAATGAAACATATGGATAAAAATAAACATATAATACATTGTTCATCATTAAGTATATTAGGTATATTAAAACTATAATAAGAACAGTAAAATAAAAATTAGTAATAATTCCAAATACTAGCATGGATGTAAAAAACTATATCCCCCACACACTGCTAGTGGAAATATAAAATGTTACAGTCACTCTGAAAAATAATTTAACATTTTCTCCAAACCAAACAAATTTAAAAAAAAATTTTTTTTTATTTGAATGCAGCTGCACTTCTGGGCATTTATCCCAGAGAAGTTAAATATGCTCACACAAAAACCTGTACACTATTGTCTATCATAGCTTTATTTGCAAGAAGTAACACTGGATTATTCAAAAGTCCCTCAACTGGTCGATGGTTAAACCAGTTGTTCTACATCTATATTATGGATTACTACTGAGCAATAGAAAGGAAAAATTATTAATACAAGAACTGGCTTGGATAAGTATTAAGGACATTATGCTGAATGGAAAATTTGACCTCAAATATCACATACTACATGATTCACATACTACATGATTTCACATATATAATATTTAAAAAAATGACAAAAATATATAGATGTGAAAAATATAGTGGTTGCTGGGGATTTAGGATGGTGGGGATTCTGGTTGTGTGGGTTATTTTAAAGGAGCACTGGGAAGATAGGTCTATTATTTTAATAATGGGGATTGTTGCACACATTTACAAATAAAATTGACATAAAATTGCACAGCTATTGCATCAATGTCAAACACAAAATTTTCACACTATAGTTACATATGCTATCACCATTGGGGGGAACTAGATGCGGGTCATAAAAGTTATAGAATATCTCTGTATCATCTTTATAATTTCCTATAAATTTACATTCCATGATAAAAGAGAATTGCAATGATTATATCAAATTTATGATTATAACTTTATAATAATAATAAATGTGATGAAGAAATCAGTTATTTGTTAGCTTACCTAAAAATAAGATCTTATTTTTATTCAATTCCATCAATTTTTTCTTATGCAGCACTATTGTATTGTGCAAGAGCATTATTTCAGATAAACAGAAATGTTGATAAAGTCACATCACTGACTGCAGCCTTGTGAAAATCATTAAAGCCTAACTTTAGTTAAAATAAATACAATATTTCAAACATAGTTTTCCTTGAGCATGTTATTTGGAAGGAAAAATGTAAGTATTTTCTCAGTATATAAACCTATCTATGTGTATTTTGGTATCTTATCTAAGAAATCATTGTCTAATTCAAAATCAAGCAGATATAATTTCATATTTTATTCTAAAATTTATATAAAATTCAGCTTAATATTTAAGTCTGTACATCTGTTTTGTGTTTTTCTTTCTTTTCTTTATTGGCATGTTGATACTTATATCAACCATTTCAAAATACTTCCTTTGCATGAAGTCTCGTTATTATAGCATCATTTATTGAAAGATTATTCTTGAATTGCATTTACCTATTTTGTATGCTATAATTTTGTAAATATAAAGTTATTCATTATATTACCCTATTATCTTTATTAAATCTAATATTTCACTTTCATTCATGGATTCAATAATCTGAGTTTAGTTTTCGCTCCTTATTTTTAGTCACACTTGCTAAAGACTTGAATTTTGTTGAACTGTAAAGCCAAGTTTTTTCAGTTGATATTCTCTAATGCTTTTTCTTTTTTCCTCTGCTTGCTTTGACTTTAATTACTGTAGGTTGATTTCTTAACAAAAGAACTTAGGATATTGTTTTGAGATCATTCTTCTTTAATAATATTCACTTTTATAGGCATCTGTATATTATTAGTAATAATGTGTTGTTGCTTTTATCTGTCACAAATATTTTCCGATTTATCTTGTGGTTTTAATATATTTTTCCTCAACATAGTCCACTCTCATTTTTAATTAGTTGTAGACACTATACTAGCCTTATGGTTAAAATTTCTCATTGCAAAATCAACACACAAAGTGATTTCATAATCACTGTGGCTAGATGCAAAAAGCTTAGAAGTTTCATCACCCAGCATGTTCTTTACCCATAGAAATCATACCAGGTGCTACTTTCAGCTAGTACATTATGAAATATGTAAAAAACAAAAATAAGTTCATTTGCAATATATTTATTATCATTTTTGCTTACTTTTGTGTTGGTGATCTTGTTTTTAAAAGGTTTTCTAAGCGTAGTTCCTGGGAACTTGTTTTCAAGTTCATAAATGTAAAACATCTTACAGAGGAAACAAGTATCAAACAGTTTGTGAATGATGCTAATTAGTCAACAATACTATTAAATAAGATGTATTTAAACGAAAAACAAACAAAACAAAATTTTGCATAAGTTAATTGATGAAGAGGTAAGCAAATGCTTGCTGGAAATTGATCTATTTTCCCTTGGACAATGTTTCTGTATTTGCTGATTTAGTGTAATGATGAATATAAAACATAATTACAGCTAATAACAAGTGTCAATTCCATTTACAGGCTTCCCAAATTATTTATTATTTTAATAAATATTTATGTATAAGCCATCAGTTATGCAAATACTGTCAAACTTTAGATTTCCAAAATTTTAAAGTACAATTTATTTTCTTTAACTATAATGTTTTTCAATATATAATCTGAACTAAAATATAATGCTCTTACCTGCTGGGGTCTTTATTATTTTCTATATTTCATTTTAAAAGTTAAAATTTAATTAGGCTTTTAATAAAAAATTGAAAGCATAGAGTTATCAATAATTATATGCAAAAATAAATTCAAGGTCTTTCCCATTGAAAACAATGAGTGAAGAATTTGTAATCATCAGAGGGATAACTACTGCATTTCTTAAAAGCAAAATTTTGAAAATGGCTTAATATCAAAATGAATCCTACCATTTATAACAGTGTTTAGTGAGTGTTACCTATAAAATTTCTTTATATATGATGTTTGCTTAAAGATTTTGTAATATGTATTGAGAAAGGTCCTTACAACTATAAAATAGTGATCTAGTATGTTTCAACAAGTTATTATTTTATCACCATGAACAAATTCACAACTACGTTTTATCAATACATCTTTAGTTTTCTTTCTGATGCTTGGTAACTATATTTACATACCAGGGACCATTTTTCTAATATGTCTTTTAACAAATATTTCTGTAGCATTTTATTGCTATTGAAGAAAAGTTTAAATGCAATTGAATTGGCAACAAGAAAAAACCCAGTAAGTAACTAATCAGAATAAACCTTTTGTCATATGTTTACACACCGTGAATTCCACATTACATCTTCTGTTGAATATCTATAATATGAGTTTCTAGAATTCATTCAAATTATGGCTATTTATTTAATTCTTTATGTACTTATTTATGAAAACAAGTTTCCATAACTTGGACAGAGAGTGGCTAAAGAGTCATACAAGAAAATATTAACTTTATCAAATCAGAAATGATTACCAGTTTCTGACTTAAGTGAGCATCAAGCTAGGATTTAGAAACATAACTCTTTGTTCCAATCCATGATTGAAACACACATCCTTTACTTTTGAAAGTTACTGCAGAGAAGACTTGCTAGCGAACAATTGCAATATAAATGAATACCAGTCTTATCTGTAAAATTTGAGACTATTTAAAATACAGAACTCTTATATCTGGCTTGTAGACAGTGACTTGGGGCAAATTTGCCAGACTGAAATTTTAGAAATTAATAGAAACTGGTAAGATTCGAAACTTTCCGGCTTTTGATAACTTGCACAAATTTGGGTTATGATTTTAAGCTTGGATTTCTTAAAGTTGAGAAAGACTGCACTGATATGTTAAATAATCATTTTCACTAACTTTCTAAAAATAGTAATAACTATTTTTGAAATACTAGGTCACAATGTGAGGTTACTGATTGCCTTTCGTGTGCCAGTGTGTGGGAATATTTATTCCCTACACTTTCCCTCCAGGGTAGTAGCTGCAATTTAATAACATTGCCCCAGGTGAAATAGGTAGAGATTGCTAAGAAAAATATTTTAACTCACAGTTATCCTTCCCTAATGGTCTTTTCATGATATAAACCTGCCTATTCATTCATTAAAATAATAAACAGCAATATTTTAATAGAGAGAATGTTGAATCTTGAAATGACATCAACTTCAACTAAAAACTGCAGTTATGCTACATGGGTCCCAAAGGCCCAATAATGTGATGCATGCTGCCTTTCTCCTTGCTGTCCACTTTTGCTTAATTTTCATAAGTTGCAGTTATAAATGCCATAAAATAGTAATTGTACTAATTTTAATTCTTATAAAATTTTTATGGTGTCGGCAGAGATAACACAATCTTATATGGTTAAACAAGTCTGTATAGCTGACCATCATTCTGATTAGTTAGTTCCATTTGTTGTTAAACAGTTTCAGTATTTAATTTGGTTACCCATAATTTGGTTACCTTATCTTAGAAAAGGTATGATAATTTTAAAGAAGTTCAATAACCTCACCCATTGTTACACTCTTATTTTTAATAACTATCATTATGCTATAAATTCAAGGAACATAAATATGAATATTCACTGATTATGTTCTGAAGCTACTTCTTAATAAATAAAATTATAAAATACTGCTACAGAGCACTTAAACAAGAAAAATAAATTTTTTAAATGACTGGTAACTAAAAGCTCATAGAGTTAAGGGAACATTTTTGAACATATATATTAACCAATCTTAGGATATGTCCTCTGAAAAATGTAGAAATTCATCAAAAATCAAAGTTAAACAATGTTAAGGAGTAGTAATATATATTTTTTGATAATAACATTAAGAATCACAAAGTAATTGATAGACTTCTAGTAGCCAGATGGGACAACAGAAGGATCTATAACAAGAGATGAAAATAAGGGAGCCCAATAGATAGGTTCAAATTTAGGGCAAAGATCATAATGAAAAGGTAGATTTTAAATTTTGACAATTGAAATAAAGAGTGGAAGTTACAAGTTATTTGCCTAAGTGAGGAGAAAACCATGAAGTAAGACCATGGATAAAACAATTCCTTAGGGTCATGAGTATAACTGAGAAAATAGACAGTATACAGGAGCTCTCTTCACAGTACCCACCTTTAAAGATGCATAGAATAGAAGGTAATAGGATAAGTCCAAAGACAAAAATGAGTTAGGAATGGGGTATGTTTGGGAAAAATTAAAAACAAAAGTCAGGAGAAAGGATTAGTTTTACATTGTTAACAGAAGAACGAGCTTGGAATGCACAACAGGATTACAGGGGATTTGATAGGGAAGATTCAAGAGATCATTCCTTGGAAGGCTTTGCGTGTCAGATGTAGACTCCCCAAGCTCCAAATTTGACAGACATAGGAATATAAATGGATTTATGGTAATTTTAATTGATGGATGAAAATTTACATTTTGGTGTTATATTCCATGGGATTCACTTTTCACTTTAGTGTTTGTTATTCATTGCTCCTTCCACACTAGAATAGTACATTTAAAATTTAATCTAACCCATGCATTGTAAATGCTTCATTAATTCTGATAAAAATAATTCAGATTTTGAATATTTGCAATTATATGTATTCATAAAAATAAAATAGTGAATCTGATGCACTAAACACAGGATGGGTAATGTGTTTCAGAACTCAGAATTCTGAAAATATGTACTGGACAAAGCAAAAATTCATATTTATTCATTTTATTTAATACATAATAACATGAGGAAAATATGAACTGATTTAAAATATTTTTTGTTAGGAATATGTATTCATTTCAAAGTATGTAATGATATACTCAGGTTTTATAAGTATTTTAAATTATTATATAGGATATGAAATTACCAAGAAAGCAACAGCTTAATATATCAGAATATTATTTCAGTGTGATCAAAATGCAGTTCATAAGGAATTAAATTAAGAAATGTAATCAGTTATATGCAATCTATTTTGTTATTCCTTTTCATGAAAATTTGCCTTTAAAATGTAGTGAATTTATTCCATCAATAAGGGGCATTCCAGTATATAGAGAGAATGTTAATATCCACACTTAGTTCTCATTTTTCTTCCCATTTTTTAAATAATATTACTGTAGCTAAAGTTATAGTATGTGGTGGATTTCTTTGCATTACCTTTGCTTCAATCTGCTTAGTATCTTGATTCTGAAACAAAAATTTGATTTTGCTCTTGCCATCATCTGAAGAACCTTTAAGCTGAGAAAATTTATACCTCCACAGTACAGCCTGAGAGGAAAATAGAAAAATATGTTAGACAATATAACTAATATCTATGGTCAACCCAAAATATAATTCTCATTTAAGTGGTAAAAGTGAATCATATTAAGTGAATTTACAACCTGGTATTAAAAAATATTTATATATATCTTGTGTAAATATATGAAAATATATGTATTATATTAAAAATATAAAGCCTCAAATTAGAATTATATTTGCCTTTTAATTTGCAGAAATAATGTTTATATCCATAAAAAAATATTTCAAATATATGTACAAAGAAGTAATACAAGTAATTTACTTTATATAAATATAAAATAAGAACCAGTTCTCTTAAAAAATGTTAATGCCGGTGGAAACATTATCTTCTTTGTTTATTAATCAGTAAGAGTAATAGGTAATATTGAAATTGACAATGTTCTAGGTAATAATGTAGAACTTTTTCTTGAAGCTCAGGATTACTTTGAATAAATATGACAAAAACTTACATGGTACTTCATGAGATTAAATTAGATTAAGTATTTTATAAAATTAAGCCCACCAAATTATAATATCACAACCTATATAATTTTAACTAAAAGTCATCTTCTACCATTACAGCAACATCTTTAGAAATTATGTAATTTCAATAAGAAATAATATAGTAATTAATAATAAACTTGCACTTATTGATTAAGTATACAGTGATATGGAACTCCACTGACAAGTTTTAAAAAATTTTCTTCTTATTCATTTTCATTTATTGATTTGTTTATTATTATTATTTGAACTGAAGTAACATTGGTTCACAGCACTGTATATGAATAGGGTTAAAGTTTCATGCCTCTCAGCTGTATGCCACCATATCACATGGACCACTAATGCACTTAGAATCCCCCACTATAGTCCATTAAGTCCCTGAATTTTGTAGGTGGTGAGAAAATTATTTTTTAATTTAGAGAAAAATTGTGATATAGTATGGATGCTGTATACTTTCACACACAGTGTGCTCATTATTAATACTGGTGCTAATAATATGCCTTATTAATGAAATAAACTGGCATGTTCTTATTAACTAGAGTTAATTATTTTACTCAGATGCCTTTAGTTTTAACTAATGTCTTTTTATGGTACCAGATTGTAGTTGGGATATTATATTTCATTTAGTCCTTGTGACTACTTAAATTTTACTTGGCTGTAACTGTTTTTAAGAACCTTTTCAGGTAATTCTTGATAATTTGAGGAACACTAGTCACTTATTTTGTAGAATGACATCTAATTTGAATTTATTCAGGGCTTTTCTCAAGACTAGACATACCAAAGATTTTACAGAAATAAAATAAAAAGCTGCAGCTTTATCAATAATCTCAGTATGTCAGAGATATCCATTTAAGATAGGTTGTTATAATGAAGTGTATATTTTGTGAGTATTGATTAAACTTTTGATGCTTCTATCATGATTGAAATATACTTAAATGGAAAACTTATGAAGAAATTATTCCATATATGAATTTAATCTCTCATTTTATTGTTAATATATTTAATAATATTTTATAGGATTACAATATTTTAAAACATCTCCATTCTTGTTTTTTTTTTTTTAAATTGTACAACATTTAAAACATTGTATATGACTTGGAGGTACAAGGTCATACCCTGTCAGACCACACCAGACCCAGTAACAAGGTATCCATAGTCTTCTACCATAGTCCACTTGGCACTCACCCACTATTCTCTTTTCACATTAATCCCCACTCTGGTAGCCTTAATTCTACATTTAGACTTCTAATTTTTTTGCATGTTGTTTTTCTCTTTCTATATTCCATGTATAAGTGACACAACTCAGCGTTTTTCTTTCTCCTTATTACTTATTTCATTGAGCATAAACCTCTTCAGCTCCATCCATGTAGTCACAAACATCAAGATTTTATCTGTTTTTAAGCAAGTAAATTTAGTTCACTGTGTATAAATACTCTAATTCCTAATATGCTTATTTGTATTTGGGAACCTAGATTGTATGCATACTTAGGTTATTATAAATAGTATTGCAATTTTTTTTGTTTTCTATTACCTCATCTATTCTAAAAAAAAAAGTTTCACATGCACTTGAGAAAAATGCACATTCTGCTCTTGCTGGATGAGAGTTCTGTTTGTTGCATGTGACCTATAGTTGGTTAGAGACCAAAAAAGTGCCTGCCTAGACAAGCAAGATACCATACCTAGACCATGGAAGGTACCATAATATTTAGAGTCCTTCTCACCTCCCATAGCTCCATCAATGTCCACTAATAACATGCCACTGCTAACCCAGATTGATGAATTGTTAGGCCTTGCGAGGGCAGGTGCCAGAACTGTCAGAAAAGCCTCATGACCTCCAGACAGAGCCCGCCAGTGGCTACCCAGACCATTGTGACTCTGGACCCATGATGGGGAATGTAATCAGAGGCCTCACTAGCTCCTTCCTGCAAGAACCCATAAGTGCCCATGAAACTTATGGGATACTGGATGTGCTGTGAAAAGTGCCAGAGCAAGCAGAGGTCTTGTGACCTCCTGTGAGTTCTGCCAGCTGCTCGCCCAGACAGGGCAGAATTGTGACCAGTGAACAGGAGGAGCCATACCCAAAGGAAGCCATGCAAACAGTAGCTGGGTCCCAACACCAACAATGGAGAGAATTAAGAAAAGCAAAAAATAACAATATGAGTTCTTGAAGGAATAGTACAACAAAGAACAAAACTCAAGAACCTAGCTTCAAAGACACAAGAGCTGTGTATTCTCTACCAGAAACTGTCAAAATTTGTCAAAATAAAGAAATTCAAATAAAGACTAGAAAAACAAAAAAAATGTCCTTAAAATAAAATCAATGAATTGAAGACAGAAAGTGATCCTGTAAATGAAATAAAAATGGGGTTTCAGAATTTCAAAAGAGAAAAATCTGATGAAAATTGAGCAGAAAGTGGTGTGTGGTGATGGGATATGGTGAGAGTTGTGTTGGGTGTGCACATGGATTAACATGTGATGGGGTATCCAAATATTACCTGAATTAGAAAATAAAGTATAAAAATCATAACATCTACTAATACAGAAAAAATTAATTAAATAAATATTAAAAATTTGATAACTTTTTAACACAATACATCACAGAATTGTTCCTTTAGGATGTGTTACATTGAAGCGGAGCTTGAAATGAGGTTGTGCAATTGACTTGAGACTCTCTGGTAAAAATTATAAGAAAGTGGGGTGATCAGGATAAGAAAGGGATGATGAAAGGCAAGGATGGAATTGAACTGCAGTCTATCACAGTCTGATCTCACAGGGACCTATGAAGTATGAATGACACAAAATCCCTTTAAGGTAGGGAGACACTCTAGCAGCAATCATCCTTTAGCCACAAAGAATATCTGAGAGCATTTCAGAGGGATGGCAGCTTCCATCAGAATGGGCAATTCTTGAGAGAACGTAGAGCTGTGAACAGGTTATAGTATTTATTACCAAAAGGTGGAGAACAAGGGTTTCTGTTGCTGGTGAGAGCTTGGATTTGAATTAGACATCAGTTTTTGTTAAGCAAGTATCTTTTGCCACATAAAGTCCATTTTGGCTTCCTCCTCAATGCAATGGGACTAAAGACAGGAGCTATTTCATATGCATGACATAACTAAGAGATAAAAGCACTCAGAATACCACTTCCTATTAACATGCATATTAACATGCTATTCACTTACATTCATGCACAAAAATGTAGCAACAGTTTAATAAATATATTTTTGTTGTGGTTGAACAATTCATATGTGGTTTATTCTTTTAATCTAGGTCCCACTATAAATATCACTATAAATATCACTATAAATATTTCCCTGGATAAGAATTATAAGGTCCTTCTAAGTTCTCATCCTCATACTTTCTTAATTTCCTTCACAATTTAGCAGAAAATTGTGATTAATTTCTCTCCACTGAAAATACAGTTTCAACTAAGGAGTTAGTTGATTTAACTGGCTCCTCACTGCATCTCTAGTAAGCAGTTAATAGATTAGATAATCTACATTAAACTCATGATGAACCTAACTTTTGTTTAGAAATACTTTTTAAAGAAGAAAAAAAATCTTCATTTCCTTTAACTATGTATTTGTCATTTTATTGGAAGAATGTATTTAAGAGGAGAGAAGAAATATATAATAAATTAACATCTACAAAGGACAGTAAAATATCAAGCTTTAGATCTGACATGATGTAAACAGGTAGTATCTCTTATATTTGTAAGCTCAGTGTCTTTTCTAGGAAACATGTTTTCTAGGTAATTTTGACCAATAACCTTGATTTGGAGTTGGAACAATCCTAACAATAATATTAATATTAACTTATTGAATTTTGTGAAAATTAAGTCCGAAAAAATTGGAGGAAAAAAAATGCAAAGCTAACAAAATGAGTAGTTTGAAGGAAGTGCTAAATACTTTCAATATCTGAAATTTGTCCCAAAAGCTTCCTAAACAAATTATCACCAACTAGATATATACTCCCCTAATTCTTCCAGTGAGGTGAGAGTTTCTGTTTATACTGCAGGAAAAAGAGTTCAAATACATTTGTGAAACTCATTAGCAAACAGTAATCAAAGATGTTTTAAATAAACCTATTTTCTTTGTTTAATAAAGCAAATATTCCTATATTGTTTTTCGAATGTGATAAAAATATGCACTATAAAATAAAATTTAAAAAATTCAAATAGATCCATAGTACTTTGAGTTGTTATAAGGTTTTTTTTTTTTTTTTAGCAGTCAGATGTCTTTAACATATATTACATTAAATTGTATATATATTTCATTTATTTGGTATTTTCAAGATATGCTTAAATATTTAAATATTTTAAAGATCTTTAATGTTTCCAGTATATATACCTATATGTTTGATGAACAACAAAACAAACTATACCATTTCCAGCATTTTTGAAATCAATAAAGATAATCAAGAACTGAGGCACTACATATGTATACAATATCAGTTTGTTGATTGACATGCTCTCATAATTAAAAATAGTGAAAGAAAACACATTCTGCAAAAGATTCTGCAATATAACATAAAAATATTGTTATTTAAAATAATGCATATAAAATGTTAAATAGTAAGAACTATTTTTTTAGGTACTTATAGCTTATAATTTCAAGTCATTAATAAACCTTGAAAAATTTGCCTATTAGCAATGATTAATTTGTGTGTGATTGAAGATAAATGTTGAAATATTATAAAGTAGAATATTACATGTGAAAATGAGTCAGAGAGTGTGTAATCTGTCACTCATTCCTGACATTGAATCATTCATGGGTGAACACATATACACATCTTAAGTAATGCTAAAGTATCTCATTTTTATATCCAAAGAGACAAGTTTATTATAAAATGGGAAGGGAATAAAAGGACATTGGCATAGACACAGTGTGCAGAAAGAGCTGCCCCTAGAAGAGGCAGGTTTGTTAGGAGAAGCTTGCAGAATCACAGGCAGGCAGAGGAGCTACTCTAAAATATTTCGTTCAGTGCTTGTGAAACATTATGTAAGTGTGCTGTCCTCAACAGATCATCATATTTGATACACTAAGCATGATACTGTACTAGGTCCTTTCATATAATTTCTGTAGTCCCTGTAAGAGTTATGCAATCACCAAAGGATTACCACTTAATGCAAAATATAATTAAGGAAACAAAGCTTAGCTTATTATTATTCATTATATTGTGCAACTAATAAGTGGTAGTTAGACACAATTCTGTCATTCCATGTTTCATATTCCTCTATTGTCTCAACTTGGTTCTTTGATTTCCTGTACTAATTTACCTAACTAAACATCACAGACCCATTTATTAAGTACTATTATAAGCAACTTTAACTGCTAATGAATGATGCTTTCTTAATATAGAAAAGCTATCCAGAGTTTCATTCAGTACCAAACACTAAACCCAAGAAAAGTAACTTACTACTTTTCAATAAAACTGCATTCTGAGTCATCATTTCTTTTTGTAATAATGCTGTTGCTTTAAATATATATATTTCAAATGGTTTTTGTAAGCTATTCATTTGTTTAAGACCTATTTTTAAAATTGACTTAAAGTGTGGAAATTCTACTGATCTAGAAAACTTCATTGAACAGAAAAGGAATCTCTCTTTTAGTCTTATTTTATGAAAGATCCTCAAAATTTTTTTATAACTTTCATCATAGAATAAAGTACAAAGCTAGCTACAACTCAGGGAAACAGGTTAATACACATACACACATACGTATACATATATATGTATGTATTACAGAATATATGTATTACAGAAATGTAGAGACAAATTTTATTGATAATATGTTAAAACACTATAATATTTTATGTTCACTATATGCTTTGTAATAACTGAATGCTGAGGATCAACATCTTTGCAGTATGTTTTCTCAAGAAATTTGGAAGTCACCAATGTAAGATAATAAATAACAATTTCATATCGCATTTCTAAGAAATGTTAAGAAGGTATTCTCTTTTTTTTATATTGAACAATGAAAATTCAGTGACTTTATATTACTTTTATGAGAGTAGCTTAGCAGATGCCCTGTGAATCCACTTTGTGGTTTGTGTGTGTGTGTGTGTGTGTGCGCGCGCGCGCGTCCACGCTATCTACTCCTTTTCCCACATAGTTGCTAAATTTAGAACTCTGATATCATACTTAGCTCTATCCCTCTCCCTCCAAGTTCAGTTTTTATTATTGCTCAATTTGTTGGTGTTCTGCAGTCTTAATACACTGATATTTTAATTCACAGTCCCAGATAACCTCCTCCCTTTCTTACATCCATTCTCCTCTAGCTCAAAACTATTTTCTACAAGGTGCCAATATCACCATAGATTATATAATGGCTCATACTTCAGGACTTACATGTATTTTGCTAGGTCCTCCACTGATTATGTCTAGTTATCTACTCATGGCCTGTGAACTGTGAGGTGAAAGATGATTTTCTACAAGTACTACCTCTGGTCTCTTCCATGTCAAACCAAACTCCATTTTATAAGAACCACTACATTTATAACTACTAGTTTAATTTCAGTCTTGTAACTAGGATTCAAAAAACAAAGTCCTTTACGATAGCAGAACACTGTAAGGACTGGAATGTTTTGGAACAAATGTGTAGATTAATGGATCATGAATTCTACAAAGCTTATTGTCACTTTGAGAATGTCAGCAAAGTAACTGGTGCCCTGCAGTGGTTAGAACTACTCAGAAGTATACATGTGAGGAAAATGTCCACCAGTTACCGATATTTTATCATGTTCCATCCAGCATAATATACTAAAAACATTTCTTACTTAGAAAATAATGTACTAAGTGAAATAATTCATAGAAAAAACATTATGTGATATCACTCATATGCGGCAGATTAAAAAATAGAACAAATTAACAAACAAGACAAAAATAATCATTTAAACTATAAGAAAAAAATCATGGGGAAAAGAAGGGAGAGACAGGTGCATACCAGATAAATGAAGTCACCTGCATGGCAGTGGATAGAAAGAGATCTTCAGTGGTCAAAATAATACACATACAGATACTAACTTATAAAATTGGATATATGAGACCTATATATGTAATAAACTAATGAAGCTACAACAGGAGCAAAATTTACCTGCTCACACACACACCACCAAAAAATGTTCTTAATAATCTGATGAGAAAAATACAGTCTGTTTTAAGAGATGGATATAGCACTATGACTTATGAATATCTTGCAAATGTTAAAATTGGAGGGAAGCAGTTCATATGATGCACTTTGGAAAATTTGAAATAGAAGGGTAAAACATGATTGATTCCTGGGACTAGATAAAGGACATGATCTGTTTTGAATCAAGATCCATTTCTTTAAAATACATATTTTTAAAATTTTAGAGTATTGCCACATAAATGTGTCTATTATTATTCAAATTTATAATGTGAGAGTTTTAGAGGTTAATGCATTGTACCCATTAACAGAAAAAGATGATTGAAGGTAAGATAACCTAAAATATGATAAGAAAATTTTAAGGCAGATTAAAAAAAAAACACATTTTATGAAACCAACAATATTCTGATGCCAAAAGCAGAAAATGACATTTTTTAGAATAAAACAGGATACTATCATACATAGTTAGTACATGCAAAAATCCTACAAATTATTAGAAAGCTGAATTCAACAATAAATACATTAAAAGATCATAAATCATGACCAATTGAAGATTTACCCCAGAGATATTTCAACATATTCAAATTTATCAATTACTATGTTAAAAAAAACAATGAAAATATAAAATCATATCAATGTACAGTAGGTAGCTGAAAAAATCCAATATCTATTTATAAAAAACCCATAATAAAATAGTAATACTAATTATTGAAGAAAAGTAAAGGCTTTATATGACAATCTAATCACTAAGACCATATTCAATTATGAAATTAGAAAGACTTTTCTTCCATATCAAGTGTAAGTCAAGGATTTGCACTTTTACCATTACTATTCAGTATAGTGTTGGAAGTCTTAGCTTGAGCAAGTAGGGAATAAAAAGACATTAAAGCATTTTAAATTTATAATGAAGAATTGAAAAAAAAAGAAATGAAGACTAAATCAAGTAAACTGTTCCATTTTTATTGCCTCAAAATGACTTGTAAAACTAGGGATAAACATGTAATAGGAAGTGAAAAAATTGCACAAGACCTATAGATATTATATAAAGAAATAAAGATGAACTTGTAAGGCAATTGATACACAATTGAAAGATACACAATGGATTAACAGAATGAGCATTGTTAAAATGGACTTCTAATTCAAAGCATTATATAAAAATTCAATGTAATAATAATTTCAATGGTACTCTTCAAAGAATAAACATTATTGGAATTTATAATGGACAATGAACAACAAATGACATCAAGTAACAAAAATAATATTAATATGATGGACAAGAAAGGAGTCATCATACATCAAAATTCTATTCTATAACATAAAGTTATAATAATCAAAAGTCATGAAAATGAAGAAAAGAAAAAGATGGCAAGACCAATGCAATGCAGCTGAAAGTATTTAAATAAACACATACTTATATAGATGGTTAATCTACATCAAAGGAGCCAAAAAGATACTATGAACAAATAAAAGTCTTTTCAATAAATGGTGTTGAATGAAATGGACAATCTGATGCAAGAACAAAAACAAAAACAAAAAGAAGGAAGGGAAGGAAGGATGGAGGTAAAGGGAGGAAAGGAGGAAAGGAAGGAAGGAAGGAAGGGAGGAAAGAAGGAAGGAAGGAAGGAAGGAAAGAAGGAGGGAAGGAAGGAAGGAAGGAAGGGAGGAAGGGAGGAAAGGAAGGGTAAAAAGGAAGGAAGGAAGGAAGGAAGGGAAGAGACATGTATCACTATCTCACACCACTACATTGAAGATTTGAATGTAATATCTGATACCATGAAATACAGAGAAGAGAGTATAGGAAAAACACTTCACATCATTGTTTGCATATTCACCTTTGAGGATTGGACTCTAAAAGCAAAGGGGACAAAAACAAACATTCAAATGGGACATCACTAAACTGAAACATTTTTCATGGTGAAAGAAATTTTTATTAAAATCAATGCCTACCCTTGTAGGTGGAAGAAGCTTCAGCATATTCCACAACAACTACCATCACAGCCCACCCATTACAACCCTATAAGATGTCAGGAGAGAATGTCCTATCATAACTTGACTCAGTGGGTAGGGCAATCCAGCCTATGCCTCCAACAAATCACTGAGCACCCCACCACACCTCAAGGGACTAGGCCCTTATAAGAGCCCAGGCCAACTTGGGAAGAGGAACAGAAGCCAAAACTATAAGAGTTAACAAAAGTTAACATTGAGGGGAAGGAAAAGCAGAAAACGTACACTTAAGGCCTCAATAGAACAAGAAAAAACAAACAGAGAAAACAAATCTATAAAAGCAGACCATAAAGAAAAGGAAAAAAATCACCCCATCAGACATGGAATTAAAAACTGCTATGCTAAGGCAAGTTAAATTATTGGAAGATTAAAAAGAATGATCAGAAAAAAAAAAACAAATGAAAACAAATGAAAAAACAACATGACATTATATGAAATATGATCATGAATAGAAGTCTGAAATTAAAGTTCTAAATAGGAAAACTTGCCAAAATCAGAGAAGGGAATGCACAAATTCAGGAACCTAAAAGAACTTCTGGATATTGTAGAAAATAATACCTACACCAACACGTTTAGTAGTAAAATTTTCAAGACCTAAAAACAATGAAAAAATATTGAAGCTGACTACAGGATAGACATAGAAAAACCATGAAAGTACCCTGATTGGACTAGGATTAAACTCGAAAGAAACAACGAAGGCACAAAGAGAATGGAATGATGTGTGTTAAACACTTAAAGGTGAAAACTACCAGTCAAGAACATTCTATTTTGAAAGTCTCTCCTTCAAATATAAGGGAGCTATACAGTTATTTTCAGACAAATAGAAACTGAAGGAGATTGCAAACACTACTGCCCTTCCTGCTCAAAGAAATACTGAAAGGAGTGCTTATGTTTAAATGGAAGAGAGGAACACACAAAAGGAACTGAATAAAGAAATAACATAATAACAAAAGTAAAGACCAAATGACATGGCGGCAACATGTTTTCATGCATCAATAATCACCGATTAATATGCACAGAGCGTCTGTCTGGATTAAGAAACAGAATGCAAATTTCTGTGTATTCCAGGACACATACCTGAGCTCCACTGATAAATTATAAGCCCAGAAAGAGTGTTGAAGACAATTGTGTAAGTATATAGGCTGCAAAAGAAGCAGGGGCAGTGACATTTATATTAGACAAAGAAGATTTTCAGTTTAAAAAAAAAGTGAACAGATAAAGATGGACACTCTAAAATAATTAAGGGAACAAGATATCAGTAACAAATAGCACTCATCAATGTATTACATCAAATGAAGTTTCCTCATTAACAAATATCAAACAACAAATATTAAAAAACTACTATGAACTCTAAAAAGAGATATTGGAAAAATAATTGTAGTAAAGGACTTTAATAACCTATCCATATCTCTGAAAAGATAAGCTCTATAGAAAAATGAAGTCTTAAAAGAATTAGATCGCATAGGACAATTTGACCACACAAAAAAATGAATTGATGTTTTTCTCAAGCTCACGTAGGACATTACCCAAGATTATCCATTTTTGGGGTCACAAATATCTTCAAATTTAAAAATACTGAAATCATATCACACGTCATCTCTGACCACAAATGTATCAAACTTGAAATCCACCATGAAAAGAAAATACATTTTTAAAACATGAAAATTGACAACATAATACAGTGGAGTGAATGTTGTTAGAAAAGAAATGACATAACTTTGAAACAAATGATAACAAGGCTGTAACTCTACAGAAACTATAGCACATAGCAAAAGCAACAATTAGATGAAAATATGTAACAATACAGGTCTGCATCAAGAAACAAAAGAGAACTCAGATAAATAACATTTCTTCTGAAGGAATTAGAGGAAAAAGTAACAACGAAATAAAAATCAATAGAAGAAAGGAAATAAAAAATTAGAGGATAAATTAAAGAAATTGAAATGAAAGAGTCTAAAAGAATAATAATATTAAAAGCTAGTTCTTTGAGACATAAACAAGTATCAAAGCACTAACTAAACCTAGTAAATAAAATGGAGAAAACCCAAAAAATTAAGGTCAAGAATGAGAGAGAAGTTAAAATAGATACCACAGAAATTCAGAAGATAGTAAGAGATTTCTATCAACATTCATATGCTAAGAAATTTAGTAACCTATAAAAGACCTAAAAATTCTTTGAGCTAGACAATATGTATGCTGAATAGGATAGATTTTGAGAAACCTGAATAGATCAGCCACAAGCAAGGGAATCTAAACGGTAATCAAAATATTCTTCAAAACAAAACCCCAGGTGCAGCTGCCTTCACAAGTGCATTTTAACAAACCTTTAAAGAGTAGCTACTATCTTATGCAAACTCTTACAGAAAACCAAGAAGGAAATAATGCAAGCACACTCTATGTGGCAAACATCATTCTAAACCAAAACATACAATGGCAACTCAAAAAAGAAAATTACAGACCAGGTTTTCTAAGTAACAGAGACACACAAATCATTAATAAAAACTTAGCAAGTCAAGTTCAAAAATGCATTAAAAGAACTATACACTACAACCAAGTGGGAAGGGAAAAATACTGAACAATATCAGAATGAAGGACAAAAGACAAATATTGTGTGGTGTAATTTATATGTAGAATGTAAGAAAACCAAAACAGTCAGAAAAAAAAAAAACTAAAATAAAAAAATCAACCCTTGAAAGTTGATGTGAAGTTGGGAAAACCATGGTGGGGGGTGTAAGGGAAAAAGAAATAGATAAGCACAAAAAAAGAAGGGGTCCCTGGTGGGCACTTTGATGATGGGTAATCTATGCCAATAATGCCTGAAATGAGGCTCCTACACTTCTATTATGGAAACAATAATGTGAGTCGGTATTTACTCAATGAAATACTAACAAAAATATTGTATAATTATTTTTAAAAAGATGAAATAATACCCTACTGAGAGTTAGAAAATATTTGCATACAATTCATTTATAAGGGGCTAGTATCTAAATGCTACAAAATTCATGCAACACAAGAGAAAGAAAAAAAAATCCAATTGAAGCTGTGACCCCAACATGGGCAGAGTATTTGTTCATAAAATTAGTACTGCCATTAGCTGGATCTGAGTCATTGACATTACCTGTGTCTGTAAAACAGAGGTAAAAGATGGTTTGAACAGGATAAGGGTCCGTCCCATGTTTTCTTTGTTGCAAATCTTGGGTGTGTGAAGTGAAATAAGAGACTCTGGTTTTCAAGAGGAGAAAAAAGGGAGATAAAAAGAAAGAAGCAGAGACTGAGGGGAGACAGAGACATTTTGGAAAGAGTAGAGACCAGTATGATAAGCCGGTAAAGAGTAGCCTTCATGACCAGGCTGGGCAGAAGCCCCCTGGAAGAGTAAGCTGGTGGTGTCAAGGAGCCATGGTGGTCAATAGAAAAATGACCTACAGGAGTAGCTGGTGTGGAGTTGGATGCCTGATAAAAAAAGTTTTGAAGAGCCCCGGAGAAGCAAGCAGCTTGGAACACTGGAGAGAAAAGAAGTAAAGAGAAGATGCTGGAGACTGAACTTTGCAGAGTGAAAGGGGCAACATCGTAGACATGTGTCTTTGGGACATTTGGGATTAAAAATGCTGACTGGGTGTAAGATAACTGGCCACTTGTGGCTTTAAGCATTTCTTGTTTTTCCGGTTAATTTTCCTTCTAAATAAAACCCTGTTGTTCAAATTGTATTTGACTAGAAACTTCTATGTGCTGGTGGTAAGAGCCTGAAAGAATCCGGCAGCAGAAACCACATTTTAAAAGTGATACTTTTTTAATTTGACTTGTGCTGCATTTGTTTCTTTTGTTTGTTTGCTTTTTATTTATTTATTTTTATTTTGGCTTGTTGATTGGAGGCTTCTGCCCCATTGGTACATGATATCACAATAAAAAAAAATGATTAGAAGACCTAAATAAACACTTCTCCAAAAAAGACATACACATGACCATCAGTTACATGGGAAAAAATATTTATTTTCATGTATTGTCAGGCAAATACTAATCAAAACTGCAATGAA